>CM053276.1:18587268-18883682 GCA_028583415.1 Protea cynaroides
GCCTAGCAAAATAAGAAAACCAGCTGCTACACAGTAGACTTATTTTTTAACATCTAGGAAAATCAGGAGAATTATCCCATCACACATTGAATGGTACAAGAGATTGTCTCTATTATCCTCACAACACGAAAATGCCTTTTATTATCTCTTACATACTTGCCTCAAGAGTGCAAGGTATGTTGACTCCAGATTTGCAATTTTTGTTCTCTAATTAGGTTTGTACACCAATGCAAGGAATATTTTTATTATAAAAATTAGGAAAAATTAGGGCCTGTAGTTTTCCCTTAACCCAAGTACACCCTAAACCTTTCAAACAATTACAACTGTATCTTTTTTTGAATGGTATTAAACTAAATTAACACTAAATTGACAAATATACCCTTGCATTTATTAAAGAAAAATACCTTTTTAACCTTCCATTTTAACTTAAAACATTACATTTGCGTTTCACATTTACATTTCACCATCAACCAACGATAAATCTTTGAGATCATCTACAATGTGAAGAATCGATGAGGTTTGGGATCAGAGGTGGTGGTGGTGAGGAAGAAGACAACAACAGTGGGTTTGTTGTATTAGAAGGATTGTTTGACTATTCTGATGGAGTTTATGGCAATGAATCCGATTTTGTTGGACTTGTCATGGCAACCCGATGCACAATAGTGAAACTACGATCGAGTGTGCCAGATTTTTAATCGGCCAGAGTTGTGATGTTTATAAACATGATATTGTAAATCGGAAACAGAAGGGAAAAAAAGGAAGGAAAAATCAAAATGATGGCAGATTGGGTGTAGAATCAAAACAGTGTAACCCCTGTTTAATTCTAGAAATTCATTCTTTTTTTTATTCTAAATTATCTCATCAAAGACCAAATGCACCTATTGCATCGACGGAAGGATCTACCCTCTGCTAACTCTATTCCGGTTGTAATCCCTGATTGAAATCCCTCAGGAAACCAAAAAGACACAACAATCTGTAAAACCCTAGAACATTTTCATGTGAATAACTTACCTATTGATCGTAGTTGCATGTTTGGTTCTGCCGTTGAGGTCAAATGCATGGCAATACGTCGCTGACGACCAAGATTCTTCCACCATTCCACTTTGAACTAGCTTCCGTCCTTCTTCTCCTAGCAGATCATAAATGAAATGAGAAAGACAAGTTCTTTCTCAACAGTATAGGTAATGGTCAAAGGGGGAGGGGGGGGTAAAATTGTCCGATCACTTTACCATTTGGGTATTTTGGGAAATAAAATTTAAACATCTTTTTTGCATCGTCAATTAACAAAAAATGACTAACAAATTAAATGGGTATTTTTATTATTTATTTTGATTTTAGGGAGTGTCTTTGTAATTGTTTGAAAGGGTTAAGGGAGAACCTATAATTTTTCCTAAATATTATACCCTGCTTCGAAGCTTGATCTCATGTAGCTACCTTCCATGCTTGTATTGATTGATCTATCTGTACATGTACTTTTTATTATTCCAGTAAAAGAGGAGAATCTCTTCTATTAATTGGTCATTCTATTTCTACAAAAAAATAATAATAATAATAATTGGTCTTTCTATTGAGTCCATTTGTATAACTAAAGTTCTTGGACCACTACCAGTTGCGTTAGATCACTTAATATTCTTTAATCAGGTTAACCTCGATGCAAAAATATGAATTTCACTTTAAATGAGGTAAGCATTTGGCGGTCTTTAATTTCTGTTAGTGTTAGTGAATGGTGGTCTTCAACTAATCTACATTGATATTAAAGGTGTGATTCACGTGGCTTTGAAAGATGATATTCCTAGCTTAAATATTTCTCAGACGAATTCTAAAAGTGTGATTCGTGATTACATTGATATTAAATAATTTTATTTATTAACTCCTGTGGAATCTCTCAGTTCTTTTGTTTTTTTTTTTAATAATTATTATAAACTTTTTTTATTGGTAAAATTATTATTATAAACTTTTTTTATTGGTAAAATTATTATCATAAACTTTTTTTCTTGTTTCCTTTTATCTAGAGGCCCAGTAGTGCTCAGGATATTGAGACATGATATAATTCATTTGTTTTTGCTTAGGATATTGAGATAATATATGATAGGAATGATTCACACACACACACACACACACACACACACACACACACACACACACACACACATATATATATATATATATATATATATATATATATATATATATATATATATATATATATATATATATATTGATCCCAGGTAGGCACTGAGAGGGGAGGGGGTGAATCAGTACCCTAAAAAATAATCTCACTGAGATGATCTGACTTACTGCTTTGGAAACTGCTGCCAAGAGCTGTTGTTCACTATGTGCTTCCTTGAGTTGTCAAATGGATTTTTCTCACTGCTAATTTGTCAAACACATTTCGTGCACACACCAACCACATACCCACATGTATCCATACCAGGAGCTTGGCCTGCCAAATGTGTACACCCAGACCTGCAGCACACAGACTTCTATTCCACATACACAAACATCCACATTTACAACCACAACACAGAATATAACGTGGTTCACCAAACACGCACTGTGATGGCTAGTCCACGGGGTAATACCCTAACCAGGGTTTCGTATTATACCCAATACACCACTTTAATGCTATGGTTGCACCTACAACCCAGATGCTACAACATCAACCACATTCTCAGCTGCAACTGAGTCCTAGGCAACAACCCTCATTCCTGTCAAACCCCAACTTGACAGGTTACAATGTATTTGTCAAATAGATATTACAAATCCTTCTCATATGGCATTGGTATGAATAAATAGGGTTTGCGTACGTGATTACCTTCCCAGCATGATCACGGCATGTGTGGTGCTTACCAAATGATCTTTCCAAGCTTCTCAATAGTGGTGAGTGACCTTCTTCAACATATGTGGGAGTTTGTCACTCTCCCAACTCTTCTTACAAAACCCCAGCCAAATCAAACTCAAAACTCACAAAATAATTGCTCACCCTTCCTCTCTAATGCTTCAGATAGCCATTAATATCAAGGAGAGATAAGTGGAGATAGGTTTACACACCAAGAGAGCTCAAAACACCTTGTTTCTTCAAAAACCCATAGCTCTTCACTCCAAAACCCTTTTTTTTTTTGTTGCAGGTCGATAGATTTCGAAGACAAGAGTCCAAAGCAATTTGAATCAGCCAAATTCGAGATCGGATGGCCGAGATATGGCCATCCAAAGTCTAGCCTCCCAAATGATTCTAAACGAAATCTTCTGAAGATATAACCGTAAGATGCGAAGCACAATTGTCACACCCCAATTCCTCTCTATTCAGAATAGATTTCGAAGACAAGAGTCCAAAGCAATTTGAATCAGCCAAATTCGAGATCGGATGATCGAGATATGGCCATCCAAAGTCTAGCCTCCCAAATGATTCTAAACGGAATCTTCTGAAGATATAACCGTGAGATGTGAAGCACAATTGTCACACCCCAATTCCACTCTATTCAGAATGGTGTGATGAACCGCTAACAAACCAACGGTTCAACCAGGATCTCGAGTAGGCTATATCCGTTTTATCTAAACCCCATACATCCATATTCATAATCAGAGTAAATACACAATAGCAGAAGTCTTATAATAAAATGAACTGAGAATCTACTTTGATATTAATATTTAAATAACAAATTATTCTGTATCAACTGAAACATAAATAAATATCAAATACATGTCCTTAATAAATCCAAATAAAGAAAACTAAAAAAATATCTAATCGAATACACATGAGTTGTACTCGCAAGAGGAGTCATGTGTATCCACTTCCTCTTCCACTTCCATCGCTGCCACGTTCCCGTACACTAGAGCATTTACATAATCTTCAACAGTCGTACCTGCATCATCAACTAAAAATATTCAACGTCGAAAGGGTGAGCACACATCACGGCTCAGTGAGCAAACAAAACAATGCAACAATACATATGCATGCAGTCAAATCATATCTTTGGTCTAGTTTAAAGTTTGCAATGTGCTATAGAAAGGATAGGTGGCAGCCGCACCTCTATGCACGAGAGTGTGGATATGCCCGATGAACCTCTCACCGTCGCCTACAGCACCCACAATGAACATTGTATAACGAAGGTCAAGTTTATCGATGCATAACTCCATACCAACAAATAAACCCCTGATGGCTAGGGCTGCAAACGAAACTCGCTACTAACCAATCCTAATGTCAAACAGTGTATCCAAGGCCTCACCCCAGCATCCCTCAGAGCACCCATAGAGATAGAGCTAAGGCCCCTCGGTAGAGTATAGGACTCAAGGACCGAGACCCTCCTTGATGCCCTACGTCGCAATAGTTCTGCTAAGGTAATGACGATACGACGATGCTAATGCACAAGACTTGAGTTAGAGATAGAGCTAAAGTGCCCGGATCAAACATCGCCTAACACTTCCCCTGATACCCTACTCGCATCAAGCACACTAACCACACACAAACATTTACATGCATATTCCTAGCATCAATCATCATCATCATGTTATAAGTAAACAAAATTAAATATGCATGAACAATAATAGCAGGAATATTGGATGACATGTTGAATGCACACTACAAGCATATTCGCATGGAATCAAGCATGGCATTGGACTCAAGAAAATAAAAGTAGTTTATTATTAACTAATTAATGTAGGTCTTGTTTCCTCACCTTAGCTTGTTAATATATCCTCTTCCAAGCTTTAGAATCACCTTTATAATGTTATTATATTACTAGAAGACCTAACAAAGTCGATAGAATTTAATTAGAATTAATTTCGAATTTAAAAACCATGTTGTTAACTGGGGGTCGGAGGTAGGGTCGGAGTCATGATCGACCCCTGGTGCAACCCCCCTATTCTGGACTTCCCGAATACTAGGGTTTTGGTCAATTTTCTTCCTTTCAGTCCATTCTTCGTGTTTGGGGTCCTATGGCTTGCTCCTAAAGTCCATTCTACACACATTCTATGGTCTAAAACCATGAATCATTCACCTATATAGCTTTCATGAATTCCCCCATGGTTTTCCATGAAAACCTAACCATGGGTTGATGGTTTAGGACTCTCCAAGATCATACTCTCTTCATTACCTAACCTAAGGTCTGTAGAAACTCATGGAATTAGTATCCATACCTGAGAAGAATACTCCTTCTCTGCAACTCTTCTCCTTTTTGCTTTCTTCTCTTCCTTGCTTCTCTTCTTCTTCTCTTCCTTCTCTTCTCTTTCTCTCAATTCAATTAGGGTTGTAAAAGGAGTGAAAGAGGCTTAGGGACGTCCTATTTATAGAGTAGAAACTCCTAAAATAAGTCCCATTGAGATTTGGAAAGAGTCCAACCGAAATGGAGAAACTTTCCTAATTTCAGTTTCTGGCAGCAACTGGGGGTCGATGAGGGGGTCGATGATCCCGTCGACCCCTAAATCCTAAAGTGTCTGACCCCCTCTATAAAATAGGGGGTTTGACTTTCTGTCTTAGGGGTCCGACCCTCCCTTGCTGGGTATGCGACCCTCCCCTTAATTTAAGTGTTTTTGGGTCGATTTGATACCTGAGATCACGATCTCCTTCACGCCCTTGGTCCATTTGGCTCGACGACGATGGGTAAACCTGATTCAAGGTGGTAAGACCGGGTTAGTTTGATACGGGTCTTACAACAATAGCCGTTGCTCCGCTGACACGACAGGTCCACTGTCGAGTAACGATTGGCTGGCTAGAGAATCTTGATGATCCGCTGTTGGATCGGTCAAGTAAAAGCGGGAAAGCCTCTGGGCCTTTCGATCTTCGTAATCCCATCAACAGAGCTCGGAGCATATCCTAGCCGTTAGATTGGGATCCGCAACACCGACACATCATACAAGCGCTTCACCGAATCCTGGATCCAGCTCCACACGACGCGGACTATGGTATTAAGATGCTCCATCCAATGACCACACACGCAGGAGCATCTTGACGGAGCACACGAGCTACATAGGATCCCACCTTTTTTCATGCTGCTGGATTAGAGTCACGAAGATGTGGCTCATCCCTGTCCCTCCATCTTGAATCTTCTCTTTTTTCCAAGGACCAAAATGCCCCTGAGAAATGCAAAAATGGCCTCTGTATCTTGAAAGTATTACCTATAGAGAAGGGAACTCCAGTAGGGTGTTGTGGGGTTCCTTCTCTGCGGCAAATGGTCGAACAGGTGCGGGGCATGCTACTGTTGTGCACCTTGCACGCGTGCGGTTGGCTTGCCTTGCGGGTGCTGCAAGCTTGCGGTGGGTGCTACTGCGGCTATGCGGTCCTACTGCCAGCCATTTGTGCTGTGCTGCTGTGCGCGCGGCTGGCTCTGCTGCTGTGCGCATGGCATGGCTGCCTGCTGAGCACCAGCATGCTACTGGGTGGCTTGCTGTGCTCGGCATGGCCTGACATGCCTCGGTGGCTGCTGGCTTGGCCACCTCATGTGGGACCCACCTAGTCTTTCTCTCTCCTCTTTCTCTCTCTACTTTCTCTCTCCTCTTTTTCTCTCTCTTTTGTTTCTTTCCTCTTCTTTCCTCTTCAAGTGTTGTCTTCATGTTAGAGAACTGGAAAACTGCCAGACTGCCCATATTGCAACTGGATTACACATATGCAAACCATGGTTGCCAACAATGACAACTCATTTGGAACGACCCATGACTTTGCCAAAAGACTGCTCAACACTGGCCAAGGATCCAACAATCTCCCCCTTTGGAATTGTTGGCAACCCAAACTTTATCTCACATATGTAGCCTTTCTCCCCCTTTGACAACAAGCCCAAAGGGCGTACTGACATGTGATGAGGCTCCCCCTTCACATATGCTCCCCCTATATAGCCTCACCAATAGGAGTGCCCACCGCATCTTTCCAATCCTATTGGTGAAAGATGATGCTATGGAGATAGTAGCTCCCCCTGCATACATGCCACTACAGTGTGCCAAGAGGTACTACTCCTAGCTAATCCCTCAGTTTCTCAAAAGAATCCTTAGGGAGGGCCTTTGTAAAGATATCTGCCACTTGGTCTGCAGTAGGAACAAAATCCAGTTTCACCTCTCCTTCAAGCACCTTCTCCTTTAAGAAATAATATCTTATGTCAATGTGCTTTGTTCTCGAATGTTGCACAAGGTTCTTGGAGATGTTGATGGCACTCATGTTGTCACACTTGATGATCACTGGCTCCTCACAGGTAATACTGAAATCTAAAATCTGCCTTTTCATCCAAATTACCTGAGTGCATGTAGCTGCTACTGCAATGTATTCTGCCTCTGCTATGGACAAAGAGACAGACTCCTGCTTCTTGCTATGCCATGCAACTAAGCACTTCCCTAGAAATAATGCACTACCACTTGTGCTCTTCCAGTCATCAAGACTTCCTGCCCAATCTGCATCTGAATATGCAATCAAAGTGAACCTCCCAGTTCTAGGATACCACAGACCATGGTCTACTGTGCCTTTTAGGTATCTCAAAATCCTCTTCACTGCCATCAAGTGAGTCTCCTTTGGGCAAGCCTGAAACCTAGCCACTAAGCAAACTGTCTGTAGTATGTCAGGTCTAGAAGCTGTCAAGTACAATAAGCTACCAATCATTGATTTGTACAGTGTCTGATCAACTGTTGGTGAATCATCTTCCGAGCTCAACTTGATATTCATTGTCATTGGTGTCCCCACTGGTTTACAGTCTTCCATCACAAATTTCTTCAACATCTCTTTGGTATACTTTATTTGAGAGATGAAGATGCCATTGTCTTTCTGATGAATCTGTAGCCCCAGAAAATAGGACATTTCTCCAAGCTAGACATCTCAAACTTTGTCCTCATCTTCTCAGCAAACTGCTTGCAAAGCTTCTCGCAGTGTCCCTCAAATATGATGTCATCTACATAGACCACAACAACTAGTTGACTGCTGTCTTTTGCCATGACATATAGATTGTTGTCTACTACTCCTCTTCGTAGACCCAATTGATGTAAATATCTGTCAAGCCTTTCATACCAAGCTCTTGGAGCTTGCTTCAACCCATATAGAGTCTTCTTCAACTTGCATACCATGTCTTCATCATCACTGAGTTGGAACCTTTCAGGTTGCTCAGTGTACACCTCCTTTTCCAAGTTACCGTTCAAAAATACAGATTACATCCATTTGATAAACCTTGAATCCTCTGTGCACAGCTAATGCTAAGAACATTCTGATAAACTCAAGCCTTGCCACATTTGTAAAAGTCTCATCAAAATCAATTCCTTCTACTTGGGCATAACCTTTGCATACAAGTCTGGCTTTGTTTCTCACAACTTGGCCATCTTCATTTAATTTGTTCCTGAAAACCCACTTTGTGCCAATCACATTTTTGTCTACTGGTCCAGGAACTAGCTACCAAGTGTTGTTCTTCTCAATTTGGTCAAGCTCATCATTCATAGCTTTCAACCAAAATTCATCTTTGCTAGCCTCATGCACAGTCTTAGGCTCTACCTCAGACAGTAATGAATAAGCAGCAACTTTCATCCTTCTGGTTTGTATTCCTACATTTAGATCTCCTATCATTTGATGATTAGGATGAATTCTCAACCATTTGTTATCTTTCGGTCTACCATCTTTATGCACTTCAATTTCAATCTCTTACATTTCAGATTCTTCTTCATCTTGCTGCCCTTTGTTAACTGATACTGTATCATCTTCATCAAATTCTTCAAGAATGGAACCTTCTGGTTCAGCCCCTTTTAGGTTCCCTATTTTCTCATCAATTTTCACATCTGAACTCTCCAAAATTCTTCCTAGTCTTTTGTTGTAGCACCTGTATGCCTTTCTTTTAAAAGAATAGCCCAGAATTATGCCTTCATCTGCTCTGTCATCAAACTTGCCAAGGTTCTCCTCCTTTCGCTTGATGTAGCACTTGGAACCAAAGACCCTGAAATACTTCACTGTAGCTTTCCTCCCAAACCACAATTCATAAGGTGTCTTGTTCTCATGAGGCCTTAGAAGACATCTGTTGGTGATATGCACTGCAGTATAGATGCCTTCTCTTCAGAAATGTTTTGCTGTGTTATTTTCTGCCATCATAGTTCTAGCCATTTCTTGCACTGTTTTGTTCTTTCTTTCAACCACTCCATTTTGCTGAGGGGTTCTAGCAGCTGAATGTTGAATTTTGATTCCACTTTCACTACAAAAATTTGAGAATTTATTCCATGCAAATTCCTTGCCTTGATCAGACCTCAAACACTTAATTGTGTTTTTTGTCTCATTTTCCACTCTCTTCTTGAATGCTTTGAACTTGTCAAGAGCTTCAGTTTTGTCCTCCAGAAACATCACCCAGGTCATTCTAGAATACTCATATATGAACAGGATGAAATATCTCTCACCTCCTATGGCCTGTGTTCTCATAGGTCCACATAAGTCTGTGTGTATCAAGTCAAGAGGCTTACATGAATGGTACTCCTTTGATTTATAAGTGGCCCTTGCTTGCTTACCCTTCTGACATGAACCACACACATTGTAAGACTTGTATTGAACTAACCGATCTTACGACCTTGTATCAGGTCTTCCTATCATGGTCGGGCCAAGTGGACCAAGTGCTTGAAGAAACCACAAGACCAAGTATGAAAATTAACCCAAAAACAGTCAATTATGAGCGTGTGGTTGCATACTTAAACAGGTGTGATCGACCACACCTCAAAATAATGCAACCACAGGAAATTATGTCGTGTGGTCGCATGTTTTAGAGGGTGTGTTCGACGGATTCTGTGACCCCACCTCCGACCACACGGAACCCAGATAGAACCGAGTTTAGGAAACCTTCCTAATCCGAAGGGGGTTCTTTCCTAAACTCAGTAGGGCTTATTATGGAGGGTTTTCCTCTATAAATAGGATGTCCCTTAGCCTCTTTCATCCTTTTAGAACTCAAACTGAAAGTGAGAGAAAGAAAAGAGAAGGAAGAGAAGGAGAATTGAAGAGGAAGACTAAGAAGGGGAAATTCAGAGAAGACCTCTGAATCTTCAACAAGTTTAAGGTATGGAACATTCCCCATGTCAATTGAAAGCCTAGAATAGTTCATAAAAGGGATAGGATTTAAGTGAGATCCCAATCATCAATCCATAGACAAATTCCAAGAGAATCCATGGAAAGAATTATGTGGACAATGGATTCTGTATAAAATACTAGTTCTAAGCCATAGAACAATCATAGGAAGGACCATAATGATAAGTTAAGGAATCTAATAATGAAGGAATTGGAGTTGAGAGTGAAAGGTCGACTATCACACGTGTGGTCGCACGTGTGGTCGCATGATATGCGACCACACGAGACACACATATTCGACTACACACCCTCGGGAAGACCAGGAAGGGTGTGGTCGCATGTGTGGTCGCATGATATGTGACCACACCTTGCGACCACATGCCCTCAGGAAATTCCAGGGAGGGTGTGGTCGCATGTGTGGTCGTAGGATATGCGACCACAACTTGCGACCACACGCCCTGTGGTTGCAGAAACTGAGACCACAGGTGCTCCTATACATGTGACCCCTCAGTTTCTGCTAGTCTAAATTCATAGAATTAATTCTAATTTAAAATCTATAAATTTGTTAGGTTTTCAAGTGGTTTAAAAGTGATTTACAAAGCTTGAACGGGAATCTACTATTAACCAAAGGTGAGGGAACAAGACCTAAATTAATTGGCTAATAATAAACTGTTTTTATTTATTGAGTCCAATGCCATGAATGATCTATGCTTGTATGCGTGTATTGTGCATTTCACATGTCATCCAATATTTCTGTTATTACTATTCATGCATATTTAATTCAATTTATTTATAACATGATGATGATGATGATGATGCTAGGAATAGGCATGTGAATGTATGTATGTGGTTAGTGTGCTTGATGCGAGTAGAGCATCAGGGGGAGGACGTGACACTGTGGTTCATCCTGGTCACCAGACTCTAGCTCTATCTCTACTCAAGTCTTGTCCACTAACATCATCATATCGCCATTACCTTAGCAGAACTATTACGTCGTAAGGCATCAGAGGAGGTGGTCTCAAACCGTGTAGTCTCTGACTCTGCCGGGGGGCCTTAGCTCTATCTCTATGGACGTATTGAGGGATGCTGGGGTGAGGCCTTGGATACACTGTTTGACATTAGGATTGGTTAGTTGCGAGTCCAGTTTGCAAGCCCTCGCCAATAGGGGCTTACTTGTTGGTATGGGTATGGCATCAGGGGAAGTGTCATGCGGTGTTTAATCCGGACACTTTAGCTCTATCTCTATTCCATGATGGGTGTATATGGTATGGCAGTGGTGTTTGATCCATTGGGCGACTTCACAAACTTGTGTATAGAGGTGCGGCGGCCTCTTATCCTTTCTATTGCACATTGCAAACTTATGAACCAGACCAAAGATATGAATTGAATGCATGCATATGTTTGTTGCATTATTTTGTTTGCTCACTGAGCCATGATGTGTGCTCACCCTTTCGACGTCAAATATTTTTAGTTGATGATGCAGGTCCTACAGTAGAAGATTATATGAATGCTCCAATGTACAGGTATGTTGTGGCGATGGATGCAGAAGCTATGATGGAGTCGCATGAATCGTCGTGCGAGTGCAACTCATGTGTCTTTGATTAGATTTATTTGTCGGATTATTCACAACATGTAATTGATTAATTTATTTTATTTTATGTCTTCAGTTATTTGAGATAATTGGATACTTTATTTATGATATCACTATTAGATACTCAGTTCATTAATATTAAAGACTTCCGCTATTGTTTATTTACTCTGATTATGGTTATGGATGTGTATGGTTTAAGCAAAAGGACACAGCCTATTCGAGATCCTAGTTGAATCGTTGGATCATAGACGGTTCACCACACCATTCTGGTTGGTACAGAATTGGGGTGTGACACACATGGTTCTCTAGAGCCTTCATCTTGGGAAGATCTCTAACTGCTTGCTACTTGCTAATTTTAGTTAAGTTCTTGAAATGAATGTGTCACATTCTTCTATGCCACAATCAATTTTCATCTTCTTGAGTTATCATGCACTTGTTGATGACATCTGTCAGCACATAAAAATTTCTAACTGTTCTTTCACCAATGGCCACTGCCTTTCCTATTCCAATTCTGTGGATAACAAATCCTTTATTATTGAAAGTGATCTCATGTCCTTGATCACACATCTGACTTACACTGAGTAGATTATGTTTCAACCCATTAACAAACAAGACATTGTGAGACTTTATCTTCCTATTGTTAATGTTCACAGAACCTCTTCCTTCAACTCTAGCACCTTCATTATTTCCAAATCTCACTGTTCCTCTTTCTGCAACATTGAGACTTGTGAATTTTTTTTTGTTGCATGTCATGTGTGTAGAGCATCCACTATCAAGAATCCATGGAGATTGCTTACTTTTGTTTGCTTTAAGTGCTGCTTACACCATCAGAGACTTGTTTCTTTTCAATTGTGGTCTTTCCACCCATATAGCCTTGTCTTTTACTGTAATAGGCTTCCTTGCTTTTCTTTCCATTTTATTTCTTTCTTCTCTCTGAACTTGTTTTCTTAGAGGATCTTTTCTTGCCTTCCTCTTAGTTTGCCTTTGAAATGAAAAAATTGTTTTGCAATTTCTAGCAATATGCCCAAGTCTCTCACATCTGTAGCACATTACTTTCTCATCAGCAAGAGGAGCAAATCTGTTCCTGTCAATGAATACTGGAGGTCTCCCTTGTCTTCTACACTCTGCCACTCTATGCTCATAGACATTACAGCCATAGCAGAATCCTCTAAAACTGTTTCTCTGGACCTGTCTATTTTTCTGAAACTGATTATTCCTCTGAAACCGACTCTGTCTTATCTGTCTGCCTTGCCTAACTATCTTGAAACCCTCTTCATCATTCTTACTTTTTGTAGCCCTCACTGCTTGTGATTCTTTTTGCTTTGCCTTTACAAACACAATGGGATTATCTGTAGACCCTTTACCCTTTATCTTCTCAGATGGCTGCTCGGTGTATCTAAGTCCAGATTTAATGTGAGAGGATCTCTGGTAACTCAGAATCATCAAGGATGTTGTCTTCCTCCTTGTCTTCATCTTCAGAACTGCTAGTTTCTTCATCTTCCTGTAACCTGACATTCTTATCTCTTGATTTTAGAATGGTTACAGGAGGGATTTATACAGTAGCCTCAACATAACTTTTCTTCTTTGTAGACTTAGCCAATTCTGTCTCAAGTCTTACAACGACTTCCTCAAGCTTCTTACACTCAAAAGTTTTTAGTGTAAGATCATTGTCAAGCTCATCAGCAATTATCTTTGCTTTCTTGAGTGTTTCCATAATCTCAGCATTTATGTCATTGGCTTGGTTGAGCTGATCATTCAAACTTTTATTTTTCTTTCTTTCTAACTTGAGCTCTGTGAGTGCTGAAAGAAACTCTGCATCAAGATCTGGGTTCTCATCATCTTCTACTCTCCTCTTGAAATTATCACTTCTCTTCTTTGTTGCTTCAATCCCTGTAGGAGTTTCTTCAAGTCTTTCCATGAAAAGAATATCAACGTCATTTTCTTCCCCAGACTCATCAGAGGGGTTATCATGCTTTGACAGATAACTTCTCTTTCTTGGAATGAATTTCTTCTTTCCTTTCTTCTCTTGACTCCCTTTAGACTCTTCTTCATCAGAATCATACACTCTACCTTTTTCTGGCACTTAGAAGCAAAGTGTCCTAAGCCATCACAGTTGAAGCATCTCATTGAAGACTTATTTTTAAACTTCTCAGATCTCTTCTTGAGTCTATTAGCCAGATAGGCTATAAGCTCATCATCTGAATCATCTGAGTCATCCTCTGCAACAACTCTTGCATTCTCCACTAACTCTTTCATTTCTAATTTTTTAAAAGCCTCAAAAGTGGCTTCCTTCTTAATTGGCACTGGCTTAATCATCCTCATCTCATAGGTAACCAAAATACCATGCAGTTCATCTATGGTCAATGTATCCAAAGTAGTGATTTCTTCAAGGATTGATACATTGGCATTATACAGTTTTGGAAGTGTCCTCAACACCTTCTTGACCACATGAATCTCCTTCAATTCTTCACCCAAATGTCACGGCCTTAGTGTAACTAAGCTAACCGTGCGGCACTTAGTTGCTCACAAGCCTTCTTGAGAACTAAGTAAGCCTAAGAGAGTAGAGAACACAAGAGAGCTTTTAGAAGAATGAGCTTCTATTACAAAGATCTCTTACAATGCTTGGATGCAAAGTGTGCAGAGTGTGCAGAGTGTGCAGAGTGCCTTGGCCAAATGAGGCTAGCCCTTATTATAGGCACCCTTATGTAAAATGAATGGCTAAGATTAAGTACAAGTGTCTATAATCTAACGGTTAGGAATGTTCTAGGAGAATGGTCTAGAACACTCCCCCTTTCTAAAACAATTCTAGAGAATGTAGGGTCTTCTAGAGTTTTTCATATGTACAAAGAATGTGGAGGTTTCTAGATAACCCCACTTAAGCCCAAGTGTAGAGAATGTGTAGAGAATTCTAGAATATGGGCTAACCCATCAACCCATGTGACAATCCTTGGGCCATGTAGACGGAGCAAGTCGCGGGTCGTAACATTCTCCCCCACCTAAGTTGGCGACGTCCTCATCGCATTTTACTCATGAAACTTTTGTATCATATCTTAGAACTGCCAAAGGGCATCTGATGGTTCCCAGCTTGTCTCGCTCTCTGGTAGTCCCTTCTATTTGACTAAGTACTCCCTACAAGGAGGGACGCCTTGTCTTCGAGTCACTTTCTCAGCTTTTATGCATTCAACCTCCCTGTCGTAAGGAGTAAGTACTCTTGTAGATGCTTAAGTCGATGTCCCATGGCTTGGGTTTCCCAGGTCTCTATGATACAATTTTAATGTCCTTGCGTGGAAAACCGGATAAATCTTGAACTTTGGAGGAAGGTTAACCTCGTAGGATGTTTTACCAACCTTCCTCACAATCTCGAAAGGCCCTTCATATCGGTGTTCCTTCCTTTTGAGCCTCACAAGCACCGAGTCGCCTACTATAAACTTTGATGGTCGCCTCCTTTTGTTAGCCCACCTCTTTATCTTCTTTGTGGCTTTGTCAAGGTAAGACTTGACAACCTTGAATCGCTCTTGTTTTGCCACCTCGCCTCTAGGTAGAAGTCTCTTCGTCAGATCTGAAGGCATTATACTCTTGAACTTGTCAAAGACCTTCTTTATAGGCTTAGGTAGCACCTCTTTAGACCTTTCTTCCTTTTTGTTGGTAGCCTCGACAGGACATGTAGCTTCTCTTTTCTTGGCCCTGTCTTCCAACTGCATTGTTGATAGCAGTTTGGTGCCATTCTCGGATCTTTGAACTGTTGGAACCATGCAAGAGGCTCCCTCTTCCATGATACAGACTGTGCTGATGGAGGGCATGGCTATGGAATTTACTTTTCTTAGTAACTCCATGCCAAGCACCACTTGGAAGTCGTCCATAGGTACCACCGACAAATCTACGGTACCTTTCCATGTCTCGATATGCATCTCGACCCCTCGAGTCACTCCATGGATGGGTCGAGCTTGGGCGTTGACGGTCTTGAGCCATCCCGTCTCCTTGGTCACCTTCAAACCGAGTCTCTTCGCCTCATCCATCGAGACAAAGTTGTGGGTTGCGCCCGTGTCAACCATAGCATATGTGGGCTTGCTATTGATGCATGCCTCCACGTACATCAAGCCTTTTTGTGAAGGCGTGGCCTTAACCTCCGTCGTCTTGCCCTTGATGGCTACTAGTTGTAGCGATCCCATATGGGCTTCTTCTTTCTCGTCATCCTTCTCCTCGTGTAGAGCTGATAGTGCTTTCCTCTTTGGGCACTCCCTTGTCCAATGGGGTCCATTGCAAAGGAAACACGGGCTTGATGGTTTCCGCCTATCTCTTTTATCATCCCTTGTTTTGTCGTCCTTATGTGAGGAGGATCTATCCAATCCTTCCTTTGAGTAAGACTCTTTGGAAGATGACTCTCCCCCACCTTTACCGTTGTATGCTTCTTGGGCTTGGAGGGTTCGTCTCTCTTGTACTCTAGTAGGGACTCTGCCGCTGCTATAGTTGAAGCGATATCTTGTACTCCTCGCCGTTGCAATTCTTGTGCGGCCCAACCTTGGAGTCCATCCATGAAGTTGAATAGTAACTCTTCTTCAGTCATACTCGGGACATCTAACATGAGTGTCGAGAATTCCTTTACATAGTCCCGAATAGACCCAGTTTGCTTGAGTCTTTTGAGACTTCTCCTTGCCAATAATGTAGCGTTCTCAGGATAGAATTGCTTCTTTAGCTCTTTCTTAAAACTATCCCAAGTATCTATAGTGCACGTACCTCTTTCCATGTCTGCATGCCGCCTACGCCACCATAGAGTAGCTGTGTCTTTAAGGTAGAGAACGACAGTTTGCACCTTCCTTGGCTCTTCAAGTGAGATTGCTTCAAAGTATCTCTCCATTTGCCACAAGAAGTTATCGATTTCTCGGGCGTCACGTCGTCCATTGTAGGACATTGGCTTTGGCACCTCCACCTTAGGCGCCTCCTTAGAGGTAATGGCTCCTCCAGCCACGGCTCGTTTACATAATGCCCAATCGTCTCGCATTTCTTGCATTTGGGCTTCAAAGGTAGCCAACGTTTGCAGTATTTGAGCTTTGAGAACGTCGAACTCACCTTGTAGATGCGTTGTGGTGCTGCGAACGGTTTGGTTGAGCCCTTCGAGTCGGCCATTGAACTCCTCCTTGAGTTCTATCACGCGGCCTTCGAGCTCCTCCTCATTTAGTTCCACGGCATCAACCCTGTCTCGGGTCACACCCATGACTACCTCCACTCGATGTAGTCGGGCCTCCATCGCACCTACCAAGTCTATGGACTTGTCCTTGCTCCTCTTGCTCTTTCCTGCGTTGGGGTTAGCATCCCTTCCTCGTTCCTCCTCGGGGACCACTACGTCGTGTGCCTCCAAGGTGTGCGACATGGTGTCTATGCTGCTGCACAGGTGTCTCCCTCGTAACCTGGCTCTGATACCAAATATCACGGCCTTAGTGTAACTAAGCTAACCGTGCGGCACTTAGTTGCTCACAAGCCTTCTTGAGAACTAAGTAAGCCTAAGAGAGTAGAGAACACAATAAAGCTTTTAGAAGAATGAGCTTCTATTACAAAGATCTCTTACAATGCTTGGATGCAGAGTGTGCAGAGTGTGCAGAGTGCCTTGGCCAAATGAGGCTAGCCCTATTTATAGACACCCTTATGTACAATGAATGGCTAAGATTAGGTACAAGTGTCTATAATCTAACGGTTAGGAATGTTCTAGAAGAATGGTCTAGAACACTCCCCTTTTCTAAAACAATTCTAGAGAATGTAGGGTCTTCTAGAGTTTTCCATATATGCAAAGAATGTGGAGGTTTCTAGATAACCCCACTTAAGCCCAAGTGTAGAGAATGTGTAGAGAATTCTAGAACATGGGCTAACCCATCAACCCATGTGCCAATCTTTGGGCCATGTAGACGGAGTAGGTCGCGGGACGTGACACAAAGCTCTGATTGCATTGGTGACCTTATTTACTCTGTTAAGGTAGAACTCGATTGTCTCACCTTCACTCATTCTCAAGCTCTAAAATTGAGATCTCAGTATTTGTAATTTGGCCTCCTTAATTTTACTGTCACCATCATGTACACTCTGTGTAAGACCCGTATTAAACTAACCGGTCTTACTCCCTTGTACCAGGTCTATCTATCATGATCAAGCCAAGTGGACCAAGTGCGTAAAGGAAATCACAAAACCAGGTATGAATTTGATCCAAAAATGAGGGTAGGGTCGCATGCCTAAATAGGTAGGGTCGACCCCACCTCAATTGAAGTCCAGCCCATGACTTTTCAGTCGTAGGGTCGGATGACTTGAGAACCATAGGGTCGACGGGTCCTGCGACCCTACGTGCGACCCTATGATGACAGACTGAAACCGTAAATTAGAAAACTTTTCTAATTTCAAGGGGTCCTTTCCTAATCTCGATGGGACTTATTTTGGAGGGTTTTCCTCTATAAATAGGACGTCCCTTAGCCTCTTTCACTCCTTTTAGAACCCTAATTAAAAGTGAGAGAAAGAGAAAGAGAAGGAAGAGAAGAAGATAAGGAAAATTGGAGAAAAGGCTAAGGAAGAGGAGGAACTTCAGAGAAACCTCTGAATCTCAGCCAACTTCAGGTATGAGTTTAATTCCCTTCATAAATTAAGAGTCTAGAATGAAATAGGAAGAAGTTAGGATTAGGAGAAACCCAAATCATCTATCCATGGATGAGTTACAAAGGAATCCATGGAAGTAATCATCATAGGCAATGGAAAGTGTGTAAAAATCATAGTTATGAGTCATAGAACAATCTTAGAATAGACCTACGAGACCACAGGATCGATCACATACCCTCGGAAAGTCTCAAGGAGGGTGTGGTCACACATAGGGTCGATTGATAACCGACCCCATGTCCGACCCTACACCCTAAGGTCGATTGGGTAACCGACCCTAGGTGCTACCCTACCTGCAACCCTATGATTTCAGCTAGTCTAAATTTGTTGGAATTAATTCTAATTAGAATCTATTGACTTGTTAGGTTTTACTAGTGATTTAAAATTGATTCTTAAAGCTTGAATGAGGATCTACACTCAATCAAAGGTGAGGGAACAAGACCTAAATTAATTGGATAATAAAAAACTATTTTTTCTTTTTGAGTCTGATACCATGATTGATTGATTCTATGCGTGTATGTGTGTATTGTGCATTTAACATGTCATCCAATATTCCTGCTATTAATGTTCATGCATATTTAATTTCGTTTATTTATAACATGATGATGATGGTGATGTTAGGAATAGACATGTGAATGTTTGTGTGTGGTTAGTGTATTTGATGCGAGTGGGGCATCAGGGGAGGACGTGACACTGTGGTTTATCTTGGTCTCCAGACTCTAACTCTATCTCTACTCAAGTCTTGTCCACTAACATCGTCGTATCGCCATTACCTTAGCAGAACTATTACGTCGTAGGGCATCAGGGAAGGTGGTCTTGGACCGTGTAGTTTTTGACTCTGTCGGGGGGCCTTAGCTCTATCTCTATGGACGTATTGAGGGATGCTGGGGTGAGGCCTTGGATACACTGTTTGACATTAGGATTGGTTAATTGCGAGCCCAGTTTGCAAGCCCTCGCCAACAGGGGCTTACGTGTTGGTATGGGAGCATGTGGTACTGCAATGCCGATACCCATTGGGTACACTGTTTCCATGGTGGGTGCATGTGGGACGGCAATGCCGATATTCATTGGCGACTCCACACACTCGTGTATAGAGGTGAGGTGGCCTCCGAACCTTTCTATAGTACATTGCAAACTTATAAACTAGACCACAGATATGAATTGAATGCATGCATATGTTTGTTGCATTGTTTTGTTTGCTCACTGAGCCGTGATGTGTGCTCACCCTTTTTGACGTCGAATATTTTAGTTGATGATACAGGTACCACTGTTGAAGACTACATGAATGCTCCTTTGTACGGGCAAGCGGCGGCGATGGATGCTGAAGTGATGATGGAGTTGCATGATTCGACATGCGAGTGCAACTTTTGTGTTTTCGATTAGACTTTTATTTGGATTATACAGACAATGTATTTGAATTAATTATTTAAGTTTATGTCTTAGTCCTTTTGGGAAATAATTGGTTAAATTATTTATTTTATCATATTTAGATTCTCAGTTCATATAATATTTAAGACTTCTGTTATTGTGTATTTACTCTGATTATTGTTGTGGATGTGTATGGTTTAAGAAAACGGACACAACCTATTTGAGATTCTGGTTGAACCGTTGGTTAATTAACAGTTCACCACACCATTCTGAATAATGCAGAATTGGGGTGTGACACTCTGCAACTTGTTCCAAATCTCCTTTGATGTTGGACAACTGATCACTCTAGTAAGCTCACTGTTTGCTAGTGCAGCTAGAAGAGCTGTGACTACCTTAGCTTTATTCTCTCTTTTCTTCATCTCAACTGCATCACTGATATCTTCAGTTGTGTGCTTGTACCCATTCTTCACAGCTAGCCATACTTTATATCCTTGTGCTATCAGGTATGCCTCCATCCTGACTTTTCACACACTGTAGTTGGAGCCGTCAAACATAGGAATCCTACTGTGCCCATGATGCTCATCATTTGTAGCCATATCTCTGTCTCAATGCACAATCTGTATCTGAAGCTGTTAAACTTCTTCCCTTGGGAACGCAGCTTTGATACCAATTGTTGATCCCAGGTAGTCACTGAGAGGGGGGGGGGTGAATCAGTACCCTCAAAAATAATCCCACTGAGATGATCTGGCTTACTGCTTTAGAAACTGCTACCAAGAGCTGTTGTTTACTGTATGATGCCTTGAGCTGTCAAATGGAATTTTCTCACTCCCAATTTGTCAAACACATTTCATGCATACACCAACAACACACCCACATGTATCCCCATACCAGGAGCTTGGCCTGTCAAGTGTGTACACCCAGACCTGCAGCACACAGACTTCTATTCCACATACACAGACATCCACATTTACAACCACAACACAGAATATAATGTGGTTCACCAAACACTCACTATGATGGCTAGTCCACGGGGTAAAACCCTAACCAGAGTTTCGTATTATACCCAATACACTACTTTAATGCTATGGTTGCACCTACAACCCAGATGCTACAACATCGACCACATTCTCAACTGCAATTGAGTCCTATGCAACAACCCTCATTCCTGTCAAGCCCCCAACTTGATAGGTTACAATGTATTTGTCAAATAGATATTACAAACCCTTCCCATATGGAATTGGTATGAATAAATAGGGTTTGCATGCGTGATTACCTTCCCAGCGTGATCACGGCATATGTGGTGCTCACTAAATGATCTTCCCAAGCTTCTCAATAGTAGTGAGTGAGCTTCTTTAACATATGTGGGAGTTTGTCACTCTCCTAACTCTTCTTACAAAACCCCAGCCACATCAAACTCTCAAAACTCACAAAATAATTGCTCACCCTTCCTCTCCAATGCTTCAGATAGTCATTAATATCAAGGAGAGGTAAGTAGAGATAGGTTTACACACCAAGAAAGCTCAAAACCCCTTGTTTCTTCAAAAACCCGTAGCCCTTCAGTCCAAAACCTTTTTTTTTGTTGCAGGTCGATAGATTTCGAAGAGACGAGTCCAGAGCAATTTGAATCAGCCAAATCCGAGATCGGATGGCCGAGATATGGTCATCCAAAGTCCAGCCTCCCAAATCATTCTAAACAAAATCTTCTGAAGATATAATCGTGAGATGCGAAGCACAATAGCCACCGCTCCACTGGCACGACAGGTCCGCTGTCGAGTAACGATTGGCTGGCTAGAGAATTTTGAAGATCCGCCATTGGATCGGTCAGGTAAAAGCGGAAAAGCCTCTGGGCCTTTCGATCTTTGTAATCCTGTCAATAGAGCTCGGAGCATATCCTAGCCGTTAGATTGGGATCCGCAATACCGACGCACCATACGAGCGCTTCACCAAATCCTGGATCCAGCTCCACACGACGCGGACTATGGTATTAAGATGCTCCATCCAATGAGCACACACGCGGGAGCATCTTGACGAAGCGCACGAGCTACACAGGATCCCGCCTTTTTTCATGCCGCTGGATTGGAGTCACGAAGAAGTGGCTCATCCCTGTCCCTCCATCTCGAATCTTCTCTTTTTCTCAAGGACCAAAATGCCCCTGAGAAATGCGAAAATGGCCTCTGTATCCTGAAAGTATCACCTATAGAGAAGGGAACTCCAGTAGGGTGTTGTGGGGTCCCTTCTCTGTGGCAAATGGTCGAACAGGTGCGGGGCATGCTGCTGTTGTGCACCTTGCGCCCGTGAGGTTGGCTTGCCTTGCGGGTGCTGCAAGCTTGCGGTGGGTGCTACTGCCGCTATGTGGTCCTGCTGCCAGCTAGTTGTGCTGTGCTGCTATGCGCTCAACTAGCTCTGCTGCTGTGCGCATGGCATGCCATGGCATGGCTGCTTGCTGCCCTACTACCTACTGAGCACCAGCATGCTGCTGGGTGGTTTGCTGCGTGCGGCATGGCCTGACATGCCTAGGTGGCTGCTGGCCTGGCCACCTCATGTGGGACCCACCTGGTCTTTCTCTCTCCTCCTTCTCTCTCTACTTTCTCTCTCCTCCTTTTCTCTCTCTTTTGTTTCTTTCCTCTTCTTTCCTCTTCAAGTGCTGTCTTCATGTTAGAGAATTGGAAAATTACTAGACTGCCCATATTGCAACTGGATTACACATGTACAAACCATGGTTGCCAACAATGACAACTCACTTGGAACGACCCATGAATTTGCCAAAAGACTGCTCAACACTGGCAAAGGTTCTAACAATATATGCGAGTGGAATACAATCAAAGCCATAGCCAACATGGGTTATATTAGGAGGGCTTGAGGATATAATAGTGCGATTAGGGGGAGAGACATCATCATATGCAGATGGTAAGAATGGGATACGATATAATTCATTTGTTTTCTTTTGGGAATGACCACCACCCAATGTTGTGGATCGTTATTCTAAAGCTTGCATTGAATATCCCAGATTTAAACCTTTGATTGCATTTTTAAAATTACTATTTTAAAGCTTGCATTGAATATGAAATCTCATTTCCCCAACAATTCTGATTCAAGAGCTTCTTGGTTTAAGAAACAATGCAAGCCTTGATCGCTTCAGGAGCTGCCAAGCATTCGTGGTGCCATTTACATAAAGAGATTGAATTCTGTCGCTTGGCAGTGCCGGAGAAGTTCTCGAGGGTGTTCGTTCTATTCTTTTACCATTGTCGTCCGGTCAATGCAATTGAAAAGCGAAAAGCAAGGTTGTTCACCTCAAACCGGAAACCAAATTCACCCAGAGTCGTAAGACAGGAAGGAATAACCGATCAATATAGGAGAGCATATCAAGCGCCACATGCAGAACTGTCTAGATAGAATTCCGGCCCGTTAAAGAAGAGGGGTCCCCTCGGGACCAAAGACTCCCTGCAAGAGTGCCCTTTCCCCAGCCTCCAATCGGGTCAGATCGCCTGGGATCTAAGCGGATTGAAGTGTTGAAACGACTCCCTGCAGGCCAACGAAAGCTGTCAGTTGAATGAACTCGACTTGGTAGCCTGTGAGTGAGGAGAGGTTATGGAATAAACTTAATCCACTCTCCGAACCACTATGGACGGTTATATTATCGTCGGGAATGTTTTTGGGCGACGTTTTCAGACCGTCGCTAAAAAGATTTCTTCTAGTGTAGCACTGGGGTTTTAGAAAAAAGGATTAGCATAATAATTAACTAAAGACTTTAGGAGGCAGTCATGCACAGTTTGGGCATCGGCCTTTCATCCATTAGGGAGAGATAATTTTGAGATTGCACTATGTCCTTCTCTATCACGTTCAATGGTTAAATAAGTGATCATATGTATGCACAGTTGTACAGAAAACCTTTCGACAACCTTTACAGCATACCTGAAACTGCCTTCTTCCAAAACTTTATAAGCTATATCCATAATCAATTAACTTTGATGGAAAATATTTTTGTGTGTTACTTAGCTTAAAGTAGTTAATTGAAACGAAAATCTTTTTTTTTTCCCGCTCATTTAACTTGTTAGGTTATGACAAGCATGACAAATAAATACACGCTTTACTTATGTAATGACTAGCTATAAGTTTATCGTAAACTATCAATTAATTCATTGTCACAATACTAAATATTAGATGGGAAGTCAACATATACATCTGTTTCTATCTCTTTCTTCCTTGAATTATGGACAACCTTTCTCTTTCTCTGTCTTTTCCAAGTGATTGGCTATCGATTCCTCTTGTACTCATATTTTTCTGCTTACATATAAGATTCTAAAATGCCCCGCTAGATTGTAGATCATTTTCCAGGGAAAAGGAAGTATACACTGCCCTCATTGTGTACTTCCCTCTCACATCCTTCCTATCTCCCCCTTCCCCCCTGAATTCAAGACTCCCTCTTCTCTCTCTCTCTCTCTCTCTCTCTCTCTCTCTCCATGTACTCCCATTTTCCCTGTGATCATATACATCTTTCTCTCTAAAATTATTAATTAGCTCTATTATCTAAGTCATTCAATGAGTCTTTTACTTGACATCGATTCCTTTTAATGCACATTCATTGAACCGTAAAAGAATCACAATATAAAAAACATAGTTTTGATATTTGAGATGAAAAAAATGAAAGAGGGTTTCAAGCCAATCCGACGGACACTAATCGTCGGTGTCAACAGTTTGAAGAAAAACCCTTCATTCAATAGCTTTCTTTTGAAGTCTAATCTTCCCCAATCTTGGTCGGTTAGCACCCGGACAAAACATGGCCTACATTCGGAAAATTAGAAACGTTGGGCCATAAGCCTATTGCTATCAATCTTATCAAGTCCCCAAGAAGTCGTAAGAGTGTTGTTGTAATATCTCAAAGGCACAATTAGTAGGAATCGGTTTACATGCTTACAAAACCCGGTCCAGCTTTGCCGACTAGTGGTCTAGCACAACCATTCCCCTTGGTCCGTATTGTGTTCTAAAACTAAGGGTTTTAAACTGTTTATTATTGGTTAAACGATGTAGTGTGGTGCGTTTCATAGGAAGGTAAAACCTAAATCAAATTGATTAACTAAACATTATAGAAATTGCTATCATAACTAATTATTAATCGATTTTTCATAACACGATTTTGCTTACCATTTACAGACAGTTTGATGCATCAATTAATCGGTTTTTAAATGACTTGGTTGCTATTAAACGGTGGAGTTGTCATTGTTCAGTTTTTCCCAATATTTGAAAACAATTTTACAATATATTATAACAGTTTTAACTAAAAACTATTCCTTTCATTTTCTATTTCAAATTTGACTTGTATGTCGATTAAATGTCATCTTAAGGATCAAGGCTTAAATTTTATTCATGGATACTAAAAGAATGGTCACCTTTTTAAAATTAGAGATTTGCAACCAAATTATTGAAAATCAAATGATTTTCATATCCAAAGGGAAAAAGCTGAGAACTAAAACATGAGAGCGGTTACGAGACAAAAAAAAAATGGAGAGTAAGAGATTAGGAAAGAATAAGAGATATTTTGTGTGTGTGTGTGTATGTGTGTGTTAGGGATTAGGGATTTTTGTAGTCAAGGATTAACTAGTTTAAAGAGTCCATAAACTGTTATGCCTGTATTCGGCTTAAACAGTAAACAATGTGAAAACTTAAACTAAAATCAAACTGTTACTTATCGGTTTGTTAATTTCATAGTAAACAGTTTGAATCAATGGATAAATATTTTCTGTGCATTTCTTACACCCTTATCAAAAACCATAATATATAGTGTTTGAAACATTCAGTTTTGCTTGAAGAATAGGGTTAATAAATGAAGAATTGAGGAAGCTCAAATTGAAATTAGAAAGCTTCAAACGCGAGAAGGACCAAAAAATAAAAAAATAAAAATAAATAAATAAAATAAAAAACAAAAGGAGAAAAAGCACCGCCATCATATGTCAAATTTGGGGCCGTAATTCATTTGTATTGTCTCCTTGTATGAAATGTGGTCTCTTGTCAACGGGCTTCAATTTATCAATTCTGTCTTTTTCCACAAATTCTTTAATTTGGTCCCACCTTACCTGCCATTTCTTATTCTGTCTCGTTTTTTGGCAACACCCTTAATAATCATTGTCTTGAGGGATTTTCATATTGACAACAGGTCTCGATAATCGTCGGTTCATACAAAAAAATTTTAAAATTTCAAAGCTATCTCTATTTTATGATTTTTATAATAACGAATCAGTGTGCCTGAAAAAGGTTTGGTATTGACACGGATTTAAACCATTTCGGAAGTCGATAGGAGACTCGATTGTATGCAGTCAATGCTTGACACGTGTGCGTAGGCCGAATCAGAGCCATCCAGTCATTTGATAAAATGAAACCCAGAGGGGTGTCAATTTATATATCAATGTTGGTTAGACGACAGAGATTCTGTCGACACCCACATATCGGGCATTGATTGAATAAAACCGTGTTTCCTGCAGATACCTTCAGAGGAAACGATTTAAATCTTACTGACACTAGCCTCCGTCAACAAAAAAAGACCTGGCAATTAAAGACTCATAAAATCATTTAAAGGGTCTTTCATTCCTTGAATCATAATCAAACCCTTCCGGCAACAGGATCCACATCGTCTCCTCCCTGAGATTCGGGAGGAGGGGCGGCGATCTTGATGGATGACCAACACCTGGCTCTCGAGTGAATCCGAGCCATCCATCTGAGCTGACATCCCTGTCGACTCAGCTTATCGGCTGGGGTGTTGGCTCGGATAGACGGCTTAGACTTATCCTAGAACCAGGTGTCGACCATCTATCTATCGAGACCGCCATCCCTCCTCCCAATCTAAGGGAGGAGACCATTTGTATCCCCAGCAATAAGGGAAGAGTACGTCTCCAGTCAGTGCCAATGAGTACATAGGATGATATAAATTCTTTCACTTCAATAAGAGAGAGAGAGAGAGAGATGAACTCATGATTTATTTTGAGGTATTGATGTTTCAGTCGAGCTACCCAGCTTGTAGCATAGACCTGTCATTAAATCAGATCTTCATATATCAATGAAGCAACATTTTCATTCTATCAAAGGACAACTCCGAAATTTGATGCTGAGTTAGGAACGTGTGGCCAACAACAAATTTAGGTGTTATTAAAGCGGAAAAAAATTGTCTCACGTTGTCCAGTTCGTTCAACCATGATCCAACAACTGGACTTCACCAAGCAAATATTCATTTTTATCTTAAAAAAATTCTTATAATTTAATTCATAACAATTTTCACATTGAACCCACAAATGCTTGTATTTTTTATTTCTATCGAGATCATCATATCATTCTTTTATATTTATATTGAAATCAGCACATAACAATATATGGGTATGTGCATCGGATGAATTTCAATCATTGAATCACGGCTGAATATCCTCCAACGATAGAAGACGATTTGAGGTCCTACTAAAGCTACCATGCAACAGATTTAACAGATTTATGTAAATAACAATCCTCCTAATAGGTTCAATTCCACAATCAATAATTAATCCACTTAGCCTTTCATATCTGATAGTGCTTTCATTACCAAGCATGATTTTAGTAATCAGCCCATTCATATCAGTTTCGATGGTGATCGATCCCAACCCGATATCAAATTTTTTTTTTGTTGGTATCGCACGTGTCACACAACCATTGGCTTCATACCTAGACCTGGATTGGTTTCAACCACGGCCAATAGGTAAGCCTTTTTTTCCTGTGAAGCAGGCAAAGGAAGAATTATCAGTAAGATCTATATATTGCTCATTTATTAAATAGTAGCGATATTCCCATTTGTTGCAATGATGCATGTCTTATTGAGTTTTTATTTGGCAATTGCAGAAGTTACAAATGCTTCTCCTTTTAGGCTCTCTAAACCTAATCCTATACCTATCATTAATAGTTCTTTTTGGATGAATCCATGTGTGAGGGAGGGTAATGATGTTCCCTGTCACTCAATTGCTATTAGGTGGACCGAGATGTTTGTAGGGGATTTAATGGAACCATCTTAATTATGGATGGAAGTTAAAAGAATAGAGGAAAAAAGATCAGTGTTTCGCAGCGTTCCCTGCGCCTTCACACACTCATATGGGCTATGGAATGACCAGGAACAGGGTTGTCATAAGAGAGCACAGGAGATGCTGACCGGCAACAATCCTTCTCCCTTTTCTTATTTATTTACAACTTCAAGAAATTTGTTATTTTTGCAGGAGTAAAAGGAGAATCAACCAAGAGTGCAGAAGAAGTAGACGTAGAAGTTAGAACTAGCTCCTGCCCAGCAATGGTAGAGGGCACAGGGGATGGTAGATCGTTCCGCAGGGGGCAGGGACTAGAGAGAATCAGATGAGAGAGATCGTGTGGTGATAGCATAACTCCCACTCTGTCGTTCAGAGAACCTTCTCCCCAGCCTAATAGATTCCCCTGGGGACTCTTCGAAAGGAAAAACAGAATTTCAACGGGTAGCCGATCATACGAAGGGCGATGTACTTATACGACTGGAACGCACCAGAAGCAGTTTTGAAGAGTCATTTATATTCCAAGTGAATGGATCAATATATAACACAATGAGACATGAAAGTAGGGCCAATTTGCTTCTCCTTGGTCAGTATATTCTGTAGCAGTATTAGCATTTAAATCACTACAATACAGGGCTGATTGCCTATCAAAGAAAACTACAATTTTCTGTTTGGTTAAGAACTAGAATAACATAGCTGGGGACTAACAAAGATAATACAGATCTCTTGCCATGGTCGGATACAGTATGTTGATGAGAGCTTGGGGCACTCAAACTAGACGTACTTGCTAAACTTGCTTTGCGTACGTGACAATGCCTTGTTCATCCACGTTCATGCAAAGGTGTAAATGTAGAACAATTGAAAGCCATGTGCTTCTATATTGCCATCAACTTCAAGAACGCGCATAAAGCAAGAATTGTTTGCAACTGACTGGAGCCAACAGGTTCAACAACTGGTTCTTGTTCGTGGAATAAATTTGGCAGGAGTACAATAAAATAAACTTAGGAAGGTTACTTCTGCATGAACAATGCACACCATATAGTAACATGAGACTTGTTACTAATGATCAAAAAGTACAAAGTCAGGGCACATAAAATTCTAAATAATTACAATGAAAGAGCTCAATTTTCTTCTTCACATCAGCTATGAACTTATTTTAATACTACTACCAATACAACATTTGCTTCTCTTAGTTTTAAAATTTTTTTTTTTTTTTTTTTTAATGAAAGAGTCTCTCAACCACTGCAGTTGTAAAATGAATATTCAGATCAGATTATGTGAGTATGATCTCATGGGTGTGCAATAAAGAAAGTAGAGCAACATACCTTAAAAGCGCCTTGATCTCTGGGGTGGAGGATACCCATTCATCCCCATTCCAGGATCTTTCCTTCTCAACTGCTTCAGAGTTACAATAAGATGAATCAGAAAGGAACTAGCAATGACAAAACTGAGATGAAAATATTCAAAAACAATACAGACCTGTTGTTGTTGCTGCTGCTGTTGCTGATGATGATGAGCCTGTGCAGCAGCACCCCGTTGCATTGGGATGCTGCCAGGGTTCATTACGCCACCCATACCAGCTTGAGAAGCAAGATTGAAGGCCGCCATGCCTGGACCAGGCATCCTTTGCATGCCTGGTACCATAGGCATTTGCCGAGAGCCAGGCCTCGCTGTCACCACAGAAGCGGCTACTACACTCCCAGGAACTGCATTGCCAGTCGATACCTATATACCAGACAACCACATAATCACCACCACATATCCATTGTTTCCAACTTTCAAGAATTCCCTCAAAAAAAAAAAAAAATAACTAACACCCCTATACAGCTCAACTCCATGAAAACAATTTTTATTTATTTATGTCCTAAGATCAAATCAAGGAAGCTTCACTTTTTTTTGAATACCGGTTGAGAAGGTTGAACGCTGGTTGTTCCCTCAAAATCTGTAGTAGTGTCCACTGGACGGGCAGGATAATTCACGACTTTGTCCCCAGTTTGGCAAGGTACAAGTGCACTGAGCATTGATGCCACATTGACCTGGTCAAATGAAGAAAATATGGGCGGAATACATGCTTCATTCACCATGACATCCTACTGGCAAGTATGTTATTTTGTCATGCATGAAGTGCACTATTGGAACATAACCAAGGTTGATCAAAATGGTTATGTACATCTTTATGAGGACAAAAAGAAGAGTTCAACAACAGACTTACTTGCGCCCTGGTAGAGGATCAATCCGGAAGTACCTGAAAGGAAGATAGTGAACAAAATTCTCAGAAAGAAAAATATAACTGTTCCAATCATTAACTCCACTAAGAAAGGATGTCGAAAAAAATATTTTAGGTATATTGCATCTGAGGTACCCAATGTTTTAATATAACTGTTCCAATCATTAACTCCACCAAGAAAGGATATTGAAAAAATATTTTATGTATATCGCATCTGAGGTACCCAATGTTTTAATAAAACTGTTCCAATCACTAACTCCACTAAGAAAGGATGTTGAAAAAATATTTTAGGTATATCACATCTGAGGTACCCAATGTTTTAATATAACTGTTCCAACATTAACTCCACTAAGAAAGGATGTTGGAAAAACATTTTAGGCATATTGCATCTGAGGTACCCAATGTTTTGAAAAACTATGTTTAGGATACCTTATGTTTCAAAAACTATGTTTGGGGTTCCTTCTTACGCTGACTTGGTTTAAAATTTTTATATTCCCGATGTTACCCTCCAGTCAGTTTCACCACTCTGTCCATCCTCTCTCTTCCCCATTCTATTCGTTTCTACCCCTCCCCGGCCCCACCAGAGCCTTGAGTGGACACAAGCGCAGCCACTACAATGGTGGTAACAGTGTTGCAAGTGTTGCAACTTCATCTGCTGATAGCCCAGCCCCTTCTGCCAGAGCCACTGTGAAGCTTCTCGATAAAACCTGCGCCAAGACTCTCTACCCCTTTCTCTACCGGGCCACTCTCCCCCCTTCCTACCTCCAATAAAGCCAAGGGTCTGATCCAGCATCTCCATGCAATCGTCGAAAGTTTTCTTTTCGTGCAAATATCTTGGAGAGAGAAAATAATGTCCACGATCTCTGATCACCGAGAGCTCTTGATTGATTTCAGTGTGATTGACCTCCCAATCCTTTGTTGCTTTGCTCCGTAGTCAATGTCTCTTCGTTTGTGTGATCCCGCAACCTTGCAAAGAAGAAGCTCCGCTGCTTTACCAGAAGCGATGAGGATTCCAGCACATTATTTAGAAACATGTCTTAAGATTCCTCAAAGGGAATTGACACTTGGTTTTTCTAAATCAACTAAAAGGTTTAAATTGCATGAGAAAATGACTTCGGTGCATTGTATAGAAAGGAATGACTTATTTCATGGCTGCCCTACCAATCCTTCATTTTTTATTCTTTCCTTTTTACATCCATGGCGCCTTCCCTCTCCAAACCGGCTTCCATTTCTCCGTGGAGGAGTTGGGAGTGGGATTGCAGGAGGAGCAAAACCAGGGGAGCAAATGTGGAGGCTGTTGTGGGGAGGGAGTGGGGGTTGCAGCGGCAAGGTGTTGCCTCGAGGTCACTGAGAGAGAGAGAGAGGGAGGGAGAGAGAGAGAGAGAGAGAGAGAGAGAGAGAGAGAGAGAGAGAGGTTGTATAAACCCACTGCAATTGTTGTATAAACCACTGCAGCGAAGAGGACCATTGTCATGAGGATGAGAGAGATGATAAGGCTCAGATTCAGATTCCCTTTCGACGGAGACAACGAAGAAGATGCACCACCACTAGTAGTAGTCTCTGCAATTCCACCTCCAATGGCCGCGGGCAATGGCGGTGGCAGCAGCGGCGGTGGCAGCAGCGGCGGCGGCTAAGGCAAAGATCTAGTCTTCTTATTCATAGTTGTCAAGGCGTCGCCTAGGTGCCCAGGTGCCCTTGTGACGCCTCAGCAAACTAAGCGCCGTTGTTGCCTAAGGGTTAAAGGGTATCAACCGCAAGCAGTTGCCTAGATGGGGGCCTTGGTCGCCTAGGCACCTCATCAAGCCTCCAACGCCTTGGTTCGCCTTGATGCCTTGACAATTATGTTCTTATTCTGTGGTAGATAGAAAAGCAAACGACAGTCGATAAGGTTTTAGTTTTTAGTTTTGGTCAGAGAAAGAGGGGAGGAGAAAGAATAGGAAGCGACGACTGACAATAAAGATGGGGTGTGGGAGTGGGGAGAGAAGTGTGGAGGAGGAGGGCTGTGGCAGAGAGCATGAGGACTAGGGAGCAATGTATTGAAACAAAATGGAGGGTAAAATTGGAAATATAAAAATTTTAAACCAAACCATGGTAAAAGGAACCCCAAACATAGTTTTTGAAACATGAGGTACCCTAAACATGGTTTTTCAAAACATTGGGTACCTTAGTTGCAATTTACCCTTTTTGAGTATATCTCATTCAGACCATTCAAAAACCCTAGGAGACTACCATGCCACCTCTAAAATGGATATAAAACACCCCATAGCCTATTAACAAATAAAATATTTGAATAAAAATTGAAAAAAAAAATACCAGCAAAAATATTTCAACATTATCTAGAAAGTAGTATTTATGGGTAGGCACGTAGATCTGTGATGTAGCAACTCCGAAAGAATTGAAATCTTATGGGCAGGAATACCCTAAGGTCTCCAGGTAGCATGTCATGTTTCAGGCCAAACGGAACTGGCCACGGAGCAAAACAAATCCTTAAAAAAAAATTCTTGGTCTATGAAAAGGGTGCATGGACATATCACATGTATGGGGGTATGCCATCAAATGGAAGGGAAAGCAATTGAATTTGAGGATGAAATTTAACACATGGCCAATTCAAACATTCCTTACATATCCAACTGTTAGATGCCACATCACCCTTCCACATGGCACAACTAAGTATGGCCACCCATACATGAGTATGGGTATCCCACACATAAAACTTTTTGCCTATTATCTATGTTAGTGTTCTACACACAAGATTGAGCAACAAAAAGTTCTCATAGTTCGATCCACACCCCTAACATACCCAATCCCAACAGTTCTGTTCTGCAGCTAGGTTATTTACATAAATATGTGTATAGAAAACAAAAGGATGCTAGATCCCTGATTGGTTGATTGCAAGCCTTCAATGGTGGGCATTGGAGGCATCTCCATTTGTTTAGGAAAAATTAGATTGCTACCAACAAAACTTCTCTCTTTTGGTGTTTGAGGTCAGCGAATTCCCCTGCAAATGAGTTTGCTAAGGAGGGGCTGAACAAGAATACTTTGTATGAGAGGTTATATCCAATTGTGTAGTCCCTTCTAAGGCCTACCAGGGTTTTATCCTAGGACTATCGCTTCTCCTTTTGGTGTCATACCTAATTCTTGGTTTCAGGAATTCCTATACAACTTAAACAAGACAACTTTGCAATTACTGACCCAGTAAATAAGCAGGTTTATGTTCCATAATATGGGAACACATTATTTTCATCAGCACAAGACGCCTAGTAATCTTGTAAAAATCCCATAAAGGAGAAAGAAGAGAATAAGAGAGAAACAAGGACAATGTATAACAGGTTCATAAACTTATTGAACACGCTTAGTTGTAAATGTTCATATCAATAACAAGGAATTTTACACGTATTTGATATCTCAGTGCAAATACTTAGCATTTACTGGAGTGGATAAAAAAACTTGGTGAAAAGATAAATATGGGCACAGAAGTCTTACTCATGCTCAAGAGCTTGTGCTGCTGTTATACGCTTCCAAGGATCGTATCTGCAATTAAGCCACATTAAGAGATAATAATAATAAACATCATTTCTGGGATGTTGACCCAAAGCATGAGCTTCATATAAACCCGAAGAGATTACATACTCCAGCATCTTCGATAGGAGGTCATATGCAGGAGTTTTTTGAGAGAGATGCACAACACTACCGAGACCAGGATTGTCACTGTAGGAAGAACAAAATGGAAGAGAAAAAACTCAAATCCCAAAAAAAATAAAAAATAAATAAAAAATATGTAAAGGTATTCAAGATCTAATAATCCAAACATTGATTGCTCAAAAAGAATTCCAGACTTCAATTAATCAAGTGATAGCAAGGAACCACTCACTATTTACGCCCCTGGATATGTTGCTGGTCTGACTGCCAATGTGGAAGATTCACAAGCGTAGGCCACTTCTCTTGCGTGGGATGGCCTAAAGTAGAAAAAAATACAATAAGATTATTCTGCAATAAATGACAACGGGTGACGGTAGCCAGACAACAGTTTCTTACCTAATACTTTAAATATCTTGTCAAGTTGGTCAAACTGCATGACTTAAAGGAAGTATTAGAAAATATTGTATATAAGTTATTGAACATCCATCGGTACTAGGCAATTGAGAAATTATTTCTTGCACATGGAATAGCAGAGCAAGCAAAACTGTGTACTCAAGTTACCCCAGAACTATTCTATTACCTGGAATGGGTTAGGTGGCGCTTTGACTTCTTGACCTTGAAAAAGTGGCTTCAGAGTCAATAACTCGGCAAAAATGCATCCAACAGCCCACATATCTTAATCTCTATATTAAGGAAACATTTTGTACTCAGGAACTGATTACTTTATTAAGCTGTATCAAAAACTCAAGAAAAAAAAAAGGCTGTTCATAAATAATAAACACCATAATTTATAGTTACAGGATACCAACAGCACTTGTATAGTGCTTAGCACCAAGAAGCAGCTCAGGTGCACGATACCAAATAGTTACCACAACCTACAAGCAAGCATTGACACACATTAGCTGGAAAGAAGAATGAAATTCTATACTAGGTAATCCAATATAGTCCAAATTATAAAAAAGGTTGGTATAAGAACATATTTAATAGTGATGGGAAAAACTATACAACATACATGAAAGGTGCATAATTCAAGATCATACTAGCACAACAAATAAATGCTTGTTTTCTAATTTGATGAATGCTCAACAAATAAATTTGTTGCAAGTTATTCATCCAAAATTTAAAAAAATTCATCCAAAAAAAAATTGTTGGAAATTATGAAATGGGATCCTTGCAAATCCAAAATAAATAAAAAAAATCTGAACATATTATAGAGAGAGAAAGAGAGAGAGAGAGTGAGAGTGTGTGTGCGTGTGCGCGTGCAAGTGCGCAAGTGTGTGTGTGTGGCGCACAAGTAAGTTTGTGCATGTGCAAGTTCATGCGTGTGAAAGTAACATAATAGATCTTAGGAGTTAGGACCGCTCCCTAGCATAGGGAAAGAAAGAGGCCAGAACTCTTTTGTAATGAATTTTTTAAATCTCAAAAGTTAAAAAAAAAATGGATAGAGGAATTCCAGTGATATTAAAATGAAGTTTGTTGAAGATTGGATCTACGTACCATGGGGGTTCATTATTTTATGTATTAGTAACAGTTAACATGGTGGTGACATGTGTTTAGAGTCTAGTCTAAGGCATGGTGATGTTTAGTAGTTTAGAGGTTAATTTACTTTTGTCTATTTCACCTGTATGGTCGGCTATGTAGCCAGCCTGATTTCTATTGCTTCTATTGCTCTTAGAGTCGATTCCCCATATGGGGGTTATTTGTTTAATTTGATTCCTTCCGTTATTAATAAAAGGCAAGGCCGATGGGAGGAAACACAACACCCATCGCCCTCTCTTCTATCTCTTCTATCCTTCTTCAACCTACTTATTTTGCCACAAAGTTGTTTTACCCATCTATAAAAATCTTAACAGAATTATGGCCATCTTAATAAGTTTATGTGAAGGACAATAAATTCCTATCAGGTTCTCAATTCATTAGGCAATTCTTCTGAGAAGGCCTACCAGAGAAGTCTTGCTTTTGAGAAACATTTGCTTTATAATATGGGCTTTATGTGTTCCAACAATATAAGTGAATTTAGGGATAAGAATTCCCAAAGGCAAAGAAATCTATTTACACATCCACTAGCCAAGAAGTCCACAACATCATCTTTGAAGCTCTCAACATATCTCCCACACTACTCATGTAACCCCAAGTACCTGTGTTTGACATTAAATGATATTGGTATGGGCATGGGACATGTACAGCATGCACCAAAAAGAAAGCTACTTGGACATAGCTGTGACAAGGAAAAAGAAGATTAGCACCCCCCCCCCAACCCCCAAAACACAAAAAAAAAAAACCCCGAGCCTCTTTTGACACAAATAATAAACCCTACTCTTGACACATAATATCCAAAGTCCCCATATCCATATTCATCTCTGGATGCATGTCCGCATATCTCAAGTTTTTGGGAACAGATGGATCCGAGACCACACAACTGTACCTGATCTCCGATACCCGAACCCATGTTAACATGTATTCCACCCTCTAACTAGCTTATCTCCAAGGTAAATTTAGTTAAAATAAGACATATTTACCAAATTTCATTTCTATTTGAAATCCAACTAATTTGAGGACATGATGTAGTTGGCTAGGTTGCTTTTACGAGGCCCTATTGACCAAATTGTGTTGCCAACAGAGATATTGCTCTGCCTTTCTGTTCTTACATTGAAGAGCTGAGAGCACATATGCTATTAATCTCTAAGAACTTAATCCGTTCTTCACATATACAACCCAGGTTACCTTAGACCTTCCTATGTCCTTCAAATAGACAATTTGGACATCTCTCCTCATTCCCATTGCGTTCTTTCTATCTGGCTAATCTTAAAACCTTGTATTTTTTTTAGGCATTCTGATGCATATTACAAGGAAGAGAAGAGAAGAAGAATTAGCTTGAGATGTCAATTCCATGTAAAGATAGAAGTCTGACTACAACTCTAGTCATGCAGTCACTCTTAAGAGTTCTTTTTATTCTTGATTGCAATCCTGTCTTTTAGTCATGGCTGGCATTGAGCAAGTGTTTTCCAGCTTATCTTAAGTGTCCTAGATGGATTAGGAATTTAGGAGTTCCCATTAGCTGGTTGATAATATGTTTAGTTGTTTTTTATTTCAGCTTTGGGTTTCAATACAGGATTTCGTCCAGGTTAATCCAAGTCAGTTCATGAGTATGTTCACTCCAAAACAATAAATACGTCCAGGCATACAGCCCCCATGATTTGACAAATTAAGAACTTGACTTTTCCATCAAGCTACTGTTGATTCAAGACTTCTTCTGAGTGGATTCTCAGGTTTAACATTTCCATCAGGCTCAGTTCTGAATACTTCTCCCAGTTGTTTTCTCTACTATTTCTTCTTCTTTCTTTCCAGATTATTTCTTCTTTCAATCTAGGCAGTTCTTGTGATCCAACGGATTAATATCAATCTTCCTTGATTCTTGTTCCTTCAAATTCAAATTCAGGGGAGTTGTATTGTATCATAGGACGACTCAGCTTGTAGAATTTGGAGCCGAAATCTTGTCTCAGCCGAAAGATATAACCAAAGTTTCAGACCTAGTTCTTGAAATTCCACCCAGTTCTGTTTGTCATTTATTATTAAAAAATTACCTGGTTTCCAGGTCTGACAGTGGCTATTCCTACGAGGTTTAAGAGTTAGGAACTCAAATCATATAGGTGCAAGGGATGAGGAAGCTTGAGGAGAGAGTTTGACCATATTTTCTAGGGTCTGGTTATATAATAGAACGAAAACCCACGGGTTTCAACCGAGTTGTCTCAGTTTCGACTCAAAACTATGGCGTGGGACTAAAATGTTCAGAATCTCAGTCGGTCTCGACCTGTCTGAACTGAGTTTCGACCGAAACTTAGTTTCAACCAGTGATTGAACCAGTCCCCTATATAAAATCACGGGCTTTGATCAAAACCTGTCGATATCGACCAAGAAAGAAGGGTTTCGATCAAAATCCCAGTATAGCACTTTATTTCATTTACTTAAAATAGTATTCATAAATAAGCAAACACCCCATTTGAATCTTATAAAAATAGTCAAAATTCAAAATCCAAAAGGATGAGATGTCAACTTTCCAATCAAGGAACAAAAACCAGATTTTTCAGTTGCAGCAGTGATTTTCAACTTTCAAATGCTAACCTTTTTTTCAAACATAAAATTTTCATAAATCTTATTAGAGTAAAACAAAACTAAAAACCAAGAACGAACCAAAATAATCTCTTGTTTTGATGCCTAAATTTTATTTTCATTCAGGGCGACTTTAAACAGTATTCTTGTGCTCCAAACAATGTTTCACAAGAGTGCAACTACTTCAATATAAATCGGATTCAAGCAATCTCGGATTTATTGGAAAGCTGCTAGCTTTATAAACCTTGTTTGGAGTAAGTGAATGCTATTTAAAGTCGCCCTACGCGAAAACAAAATTTTGGGCATTAAAACAATAAATTATTTTGGTGCATTCTTGGTTCTTAGCGATATTTTACTCTAAAGTTGAAAATCTCCCCCGTGTTCGAAAATTCAATTTTTGTTTTCGAACTAAAGAGTTAAACTCTTATCCTTTGGAATTTGAATTTTAGACTATTTTTATTGGATTGAGAGTGTTTATTCATTTATGAATAATAACTTAAGTTTAAATGATATTAGACATAAATAAGTGTTGCCTATTTAACTCTAAACACAATTCCAGGTTCCAGTGTACACTAGCAAACTTGGATCACACACCACATGATACCATTTTGAATTTTTTTTTTCTTGACACTAATCGAGGGAATGTGTAAAATGGACATAGGCTACAAAAACAAATCAAGACAAAAAAACCAACTTCTAGGCCTCAAAACCTAAATTTCGAGTTCACCCAAAAAAATCCCATGGGTTGAAACCTGGTCCCGATTTTGAGGCTGGCTGGTCGAAACTTAGTTCTCGAACCATGGTTCTATCGTGTGATTGTTGCTGTCGAGAGGTTGAAGTTGTTCTTTTATTTTTCCAAGAAGGCTAGATTCTTTAAGTATTTCTTAAAAGCCCCTCTTGGTTATGAGTTCTTTTATGTTTCACCTCACTTCTAAGATTTATTTTCAGAAACCCCCCTGCCTAACCTTAATTACCTTTTCATCCCAGATTTTGTTTTGCCTTTTCAAAAGGGTCCTTTATTGTCTTAAAATTACAGAATTGCCATTGCTCTCTCTATTTGATTTTATCACCTAAGGTGGGCCCAAAGTGACCTAAATTACAGTTTTTAAACCCCTAGATTGCACCACTCTTACTAACCGACTTCTAATAACTGTCCTATTCTAGAAACGTCTAAATAAAAAGTCAAAACCATCCATCAGACACCCTTAACTGGACCCATGACTTCTACTAACAACTACTAATGCAAAGCATCATGCAATTTTATTTCTAATTATAACAATAGTTTACTCGTTGATAGACATTAATCGAATTATACTCTAAATCAGCCAAACACAATAATAGAATCCCAAAAACTAAACAAGAAACTTATAATGTACCTACCCTTCCACTTGGCAAAGAATCAAAGCTCAACACTAGCAAAATCATCCTATACCTAGCCCCATAAAAGGTCGATTACAATAAAGCCAAAAAAAGGCTAATGACCCAAAAAAATAAAATCCCATGGAGCTGGCTGCATCAGCTGCACCTATTGGAGTCACAATACTGCCCCTTCAATTTTTAAAATAAACAACAAACTAATCCCCAACCATCATGCACCCCTATTGATGCAGATACAAGACAACATTTGGGCTTATTCTAGAGGAAATAAGCTTTGGGTTGGGTATACGTGTGTTGGGTCTTTGGACCCATGGGTTTATTGTAATGGGCCACTTTAATGGGCCTAAACTATGCATAGGAGTTAGAAGTACAGAATCAGTATGGTAGCATCCCAAGTCTAGTTAGATAAGTTTTTTTGTCTAGTTGGATAGTCTTTATCTAGTTAGACTTTCAGTCTTTTATTGCTTTTAAGTGTTGTAAGTTCTTTTAAGTTACTTTATTGTCTAAATGAGTTTTAGTACTAGTTTGTATCTTAAGTCTTCTATATCGGTTTGTTAGTGTGATCATGTGGAACACCCGATCATTATAAATTCACGAATTAGAAATGTTGTAATATACTCTTTCCCATAACTTCTCTGGGTAGGTAGTTTGACACAGTGCACGGGGCACATGATTTAGAAATGAGCACAGTGTGGTTCAATTTGTGAAAGAAATAACCACTGTGGAAAAATTGTTCCAACATGTGCTAGATATCTTCTCCCAGAATGTCCCAATAGGTCTGAAAGAACATCGCCGAGTAACCATTCAAGTTCTGGTGGTGGACCAAAAGACGTAAACAACCCAAAAGCTTGCAGATGACAGATTCTTCTGAAAGAGGACCTGGTGCTTTCCATCTTTCTATTTGAAAGGCCGCCTGTCTGTTTTGAAAAGCCCAGAAGAGTTCTGCTGGTGAGACCACACCAGTACACTATCAGGCTCCTAATCGGTACTTCTCCAAGAAGTACACTTGTAAAGAAGGACAGCCCAAGTCCAAGTCTCCAAGACCAAACTCACAGCCTAGCCAAGCCTAGTTAAGATCCAGCTCATTCTAAACCAGCCTACAATGTTCACGAGTTACTGTTAACATGAAGAAAACATGCGGGTCCCACAAGACATCCTTATGGTTGCAACAAGCTATTCTTGAGAGATCCTTTGCATATTCCAGCAAAAAAAATTTTGTCTTTTCATATTCCAAGGCAACATTAAGGGCCTTCCATTATCAATTTCTAGTATCTTGATTGTAGTTTTCAATGTCTTGGGGATAATTTTCAATGTCTAGGAATTGTTATCTATGTAAGGGAAATTCCAAAGGAGTTTTGGAGTTCTACGAGTCTCTTTAGTGTTTTTGCTATATTCAAAATCTCCACTTTTATAAAATGCAATCATGACTGCTCTCAAAGGCACTCATCAAATTTTAAAGCATACTCTGTGAGGATATTCGATTTGAATATTGTTTTGCTTGTGTGACTTAAGAGGGCTTAGGTGAAACTCCTACATCAGGCACTAGTGGGACTCTAGTTTGCCTAGGTTATCTACTATCTTCTACATTCAGCCATCAAAGTTCACTATCTGTGGAGTAGATTTTCTGTTATTTACATCATTCTCATTTGGGTCCTATCAAGTTCACTGTGATTCTAGCTATTTGGGAATGTTTCCCTCATCAAAGGCCACAGCCCTCTTTGTAGCTGTAAATCACCGCCGAAGCTGCTCCCACATCACCAACCCACTGACAAGGTGTCCCAGACACTGCCATGTCATCACATGCTTCTACTAGCTGCCCAGAACTGTTGCCAACAATGACAACACAGTAACTAAAATTCCAACATATACAATACCTTACCCTTACACCACTAGTGTCGTTGTCAATTCATGGTACCAGCCCTCAATTTAAAGAAACTATCATGTCTTTTTACAAAGAAATAAAAAACATTGACTAGAGACCCAAATGTCTGCATTGTTCACTGATTTGGAAATCTTAATATCAACAATTTAAAAATTAACAAAAAGAAAGCCACATAACTAGGTATTGCTAAAATGTTGGCCAATTCCATCTTAAGCTTGAACATTTTGTATTCCCTTAAAAATTTATTACAGAACCTAAAGTAAGAAATTCCATAAATGATCCAACATCTCAACTATGTTCATATCCTTTTAAATCACAGATAAATGGAACAAGATAAACTTGTATGTACATATACTTGAACTTCTAGGAAGCCAAGGATTTCTATAATTGAAAATCAACGTTTTACCTTTTTTTAATCTTATATTTGAGTTTGTGTTCTATTGGAAAAAGGAAACTCTATTCCATATAATATCACCTTGATGTCAACACATTCTGAAAGCTACTCCAAAGAGATGGTGAGGCTATTACATGGCTACATAACAATTCAAATAACTTCGGAAAGAAGAAATTAAATACACTAATCAATCATCCAATGTACCTCCATATCTGTTATAGAATCAGTACAACTAATAGATGCATAAGCTACCAATACAGTTCACTAATGGAAACAAAATGCATTTTGGACATTTAAAACAATCAGCAAAGACAAATTGCATGGAACTGCAAGAACAAGTGATAACAGTTGAGACCAATGAATTCCTACCCCATTGTCTGATAATGGTTTCAGAGGAGCTTGATATATCCTCGCAAGACCAAAATCAGCAATTTTAACCACTCCTTGTTCCTCTCCCTCACCCATTACCTGGTTCACAAAAAAAAATCATTGAACTGATGGAAACATGCAAAAATGTAGAAAAACATAGGGACACTGGACATCTATCCAAATTCTTTTGCTTGGGCTATGCTATTTTGTTAAAACACATGATGTCAGGAATCTACCAAAATGTTTGATGGCTTTAGATCCCGATGGATAATCCAGTTACTGCAGCAAATATGCAAATAGATCAAGTTACAAAGCTGTTTTCAATGTACAGGCTGCAAGAAAACACATAAGCAAACTACTAAAAACACCCGCTAACAGTATTTTTCACCATAATTGCACTAGTGACCTCCTTACCTGTGGAGATAGTTCAGCCCATTGAGCAGCTGCCAGAGTAACGACTTAACTGTATACTGATTGATAGCATGGTTCACCTTTTCCCTGTGATGTCTAATAATTTCCTGTTATCAAAATGAAACTGTGAAGACACGACACTAAATCGCAACAAGCAGCAGACATTTCGTACTATATCTTCGTATAACCTCCAAACGAATTGCCTAGATTCGTAATACGATATCAACTAAGCTATTCAGTTCCCAATTGGTAAAAAAAAATGGCTTCAGAGACCAGGCAAGAAACCAATAAGAGGCTCAAAAAGAGAAAAATAACAAGAATAGGTAATTCAAACTCCAATTGCATTCAAACCTAATTATCAATTTCTTTCCTAGGGTTCTCGATCGTAGATCGAGTGTGTAACCTGCAAACTCATCCAGAATCAAATTCTAGAGAGCATCCAGTAATAATTAGGGCATTATATTATGTACTCACATAAAGGTCATGTTCTGCATAATCGAAAGCCAGGTAAAGCGACATGTCTGCGTGGTTGATGTGGACATTAACAAGCTTAACAACATTCTCGTGATTAATCTCCCTCAGTAACTGTACCAAATGACCAGAAATTTCATCAAATTAGCACGCAAAACTACTACAAAACAGAAGGAAAAAAAAAAGGAGAAGAGGAAAACGACGAACCATGATTTCACGGATGGCGGTGGGAGAAACGCCATCGCCATCCTTGGACTGCTTGAATTTTTTGATGGCGATGCACTTGCCTCGGTTAGGCTGAGACTTGGTTCTAGCGAGGAACACGAGACCATAAGTGCCTTCACCAATCTTACCGATCAAGTCGTATTGCAGCAACCACGCAGGTCTATTGGGATTATGGTTACTGTTGTTGTTAGTGGTGGCGGCCATGCCGCCTCGGCTGCTGCTGCTGCGGTTGTTGCCGTTTGCACTGCTACCGTCGACCATCACCGGTTCTCCCACCAACCATTGATCCGCCCCACGGAACTGTAACCCAACCTCGCACGTGGTTTCTTGCTCGTTCGCCTTTTCTTCCAATTTTTATCGTTCTCGAGATGGGACCTTTACATTTCGTTCTAGTATTTATGGTGTGGGCCTGTACCCTCGTGGGGAAGTGGGCCCACTTTGGACCGGATAAACCATCCAGCTTTGCCAGAATCGACCAATCTCTAGGACGTGGCTGAATATTTTGGTCTATAAGATTAAGGGATCTTTATCGTGTCACCCGAGTAATTAACTTGGTATCGGCTGGGATCGGTCCCAGCCGTTACCATCGATTCGCCGAATATCCCCCACGCTGATTCCGATTTCCAGCTCTTAAGGCTCTGAAGCTTGTTTGGTAACGAGAATTTTTTTTTTCTTTTTTTTTTTTTTAGAAAACTCATTTTCTGGATAATAAAAGGGGGACAAGTCAAGGCTTCATTTACAATCATCTCATGAAACAGGGGAAAAGAAATAAGCTATGAAACCAACCCGGAACTGATAGTGGCTTTCCTGTCAACAAAATGCGCAACATTGTTAACTCTTCTTGGAATAAAAGAGAAATGATACTCCATGAAATCAGAAGCCAAATGACAAATATCCGCAATGATAGAGTGAATTGACAAAGGACCCTAGTCATGATCCAATAAAATGAATAGGATGAGGTCTTCACAATCCGACTCCACCATTAAGTGCCAATGACCATCCTCTAAAGCGGTTTGAAGGGCAGACCTGATGGCGAGAGCCTCTCCTTCGATAGCTGAACTAAAAGACCATGGGCAGGAAATGGCCTTAAGAGACATACCTTGATCATTGCGAAAAAAACAAAGCCAATACCACTGGAAGTAGTGTTATGTCGAAAGTTGGCATCGATATTGATTTTAATGACACTTTCTGGAGGTGGAGACCAATGATGGGATGAGGAGACGATTTCAAGAGAAGTAGAGGAAGAAGGCCCAAGAAAGGCCGATGAATGATACTCCTCAAAGGCAGATTTTGCTTGTTAAATAACTTCCATTAGACTCCAAACTTTCTTGCCAGAGGTTTGATCATTGCAAGCAATCCAAATATACCAAACAGATGAAAGTGGCTAAACAAAATGCCTCAAAAGTAATAAGCTTTGAATCCTGAAAAAATAGCACTCCAACTTTGAATCCACGGATAAACTTTGAAATCATCATCACTAGGAACCATGAAAGAGAGAGAAGAGTCGAATCAAATAGCTCTTGCAAAGGGGCAGGTAAGAAGAATATGATCTATTGACTCAAGAGCACAACCACAATATCGGCAACATGAAATAACGTGAAGATTGCGCCAAGCAATGCCCTCCCCAAATGCCACTCCTTGAGCCAAAGTCTTCCAAAAAAAGGATTTAATTTTTAGAAGGGTTTTGCAATGCCAAATTCTCTTCCATAAATCCTTAGGAACAAGCTGTTATTGATGAGGAAGGGCAAATGAGGGCTACTTGGTCTTTCTTATTATTCAAAAGATGATATATAGATTTTACAGAAAAAATACAGTTCTTTGAGCCACTCTAAATCAAATAATCATGGTTAGGAAATAAACTCAAATGAATTTTCAAAATAGCATCAAATCCTCAAGATGAAAATATAAATTCAAAAGATCCCTGTTCCAAGAGTGATTACTATGATTAATGAGATCACTAACCATCAAAAAGGGGCATCCCACCAGTTTTGGGTGCTTGATTTTAAACTCCGGATTACTTAGAATCCATTTATCCTTCCAAATCTGGATGTTGGTTCCTCTTTCCACATGCCACAATAGACCATCCAAAAGAACTTTCCGCCCTTTCAAAATGCTCCTCCAACCCCAAGAAGGATGACTACCAAGTTTAGCTGAAAGAAAATTAGTGTGAGGATAATAAATAGATTTCAAAGTTCTTGCCCAACAAGAATCAGGATTTTTCCATATACGCCATGCTAATCTGGCAAAAGGAGCTTTTTTGTGGAGAAAAGTATCACGAAAACCCAACCCACCTCTCTTTTGATTTGCATAGCCTATCCCCAATGTATGCCACTATCCCTACCCCCACTACTTCAAACAAAAAAAGTTTGCAGCAACCTTCTTCAAGGTCTCATGATGTGAATTTGGGAGTTTAAAATGGGATGTCACATAATTTAGTAGAGATAGAGCAACTAATTTAAAAAGAACCTCCTTCCCAATTGGAGATAGTAAACTCACCTTCCAACCTTTCATTTTGTTAAGAGGTTTATCCAAAATATTCTTGAAATAATGTTTTTTGGAAAGACCGAATTCAGATGAAAGTCCCAAATATTTGATTGGACCATCACCGTAGGGTATTTTCAGGATTCTGGAAAACCATCTCTTGAACCTGGCTAGAGTGTTTAGACTAAATGTAATAAAAGATTTTTCGAAATTAATGCACTGACATGAATCAAAATAGTATTTATCCAAGCAGTTCTTGAGAGAAGAGATTTGTTGAAGATTACCTTGAGAAAACAGCAAACAATCATCTACAAAAAGTAAATGAGTTAGAGGAGGGGACGATTTACAAAATTGAATGCCTGAAACCAAACCCCTGTTCGTAGCATTTTGAATGATGGATGACACCACTTGAGCACACAAAATAAATAATACAAATGAGAAAGGATCACCTTGCGTAATGCCTCGAAAAGGATTAATCATACTCCAGTCAGTTCCATTGATGATGAGAGTGTAAGAGGTAGTCTTTATTAGTTGAATAACAAGGAAAACCCACTTGGCTGTGAATCTAAACTTAAAAAGAGAGGCTTCAATAAAATTCTTTCCAACCTATCATATGTTTTTTTCATATCTATCTTGATGGCCATATAATTAATTTTCCTTTCTTCTTTTTCTTGATAAAATGAAATGCTTCATGAGCCATAAGGACATTATATGAAATTGATCTGTTAGGTATGAAAGCCGATTGTGATGGAGAAATAATATTCTCAAGAAAGGGTTTAGTCTAGTCACCATGATTTTGGAGATAAGTTTGACACAAACTCTACAAAGATTAATTGGGTGAAATTAATCCATAGTCTCCGAATTGGGAACTTTTGGGATGAAACAAATATAAGTCTGATTAAGTTCTTTATTGGGAAGATAACCCCCATTGAAGAACTCTTGAATGAATCTAATGATGTCCTCCTTAGTGGTGTCCCAAAATTTCTAGAAAAACAAGAGGGGTGGGGGAAACCTTCATGACCAAGATATTTTTGGGGAGCCATTGATTTTAGAGCTTGATGGATTTCTTCCATATCAGGAATCTGAATCTCATTCATCAAGGAAGGGATTATTGACTGAATATAATTAATGGCCTTCAATAAAATGATCATCAATACCATGAGAAGAAAAAATATCTGTAAAATGAGATAAAAATGCATGAAAATTTTCACTCTCATTACTGGTCCACAAACCTGAAGAGAGTTTGATCTATAAACTTCAATTGTAGCTCCTTTGAATTGTAGCAACATGGAAAAAGTAAGTATTGGAATCTCATAATTCAACCAATCAACCTTGGAATTTTGTCTCCACATAATTTCCTCTCTAAGAAATTCCTCATCCAGCTTTTTAATAATATCCAACTCTTTTGAGTAAGAAAAATTCAATGGAGGAAGGCTGTGGTGGGCTGCTAACTCTTTTTGAAGATTTGAAATATTGGATTGAATCCTTCTAAAAATCTCTATTCCATTTTTCTCAGCAGCACTTTACTATTCTGGAATTTCTGATGAAGAGTATTACCAGCTATACTAGAAGGAGTATTCCAAGCATGGGAAACAATTCGACCATAATCCGGATGCCTTACCCACATAGCCTCGAATCTGAAGGATCTACGGCCTTGAAAACATCCTCCAAAAGTGTTCAATAAAATGAGACTGTGATCTGATCCATATGCTGGCCGGACGAAAACCATAGCATTAGCAAATCTGGATTTCTAGCTATAGTTTGAAAATGCTATGTGAAGTTTGATTCGGATGTTATCTAAAACCTTCCTTTTATTGTTCCATGTGAACAGAAGACCTTGTGATTTGATGTCAAGCAAATTGCATATATCAAGAAAGCTTCTAAAAACTTGACAATCTCTTTGAGAATCATGATTACCCCCTGATTTCTCATGCCAATCAAAGTATGAATTAAAATCCCCCAAGCAAATCCAGTCACCATTCCTTTTTGAGTTGATTTAGGCAATCTGATCCTAGACATTCTGCCTTCTTTCATTAATTGGGTCTCCATAAGTGCAAGTGACAAAGAAACTTTGCTGATGTGGAGAGGTAATCTGGAAATCAATAAATCTGTGACAGTAGTGAAGAATATTAACTTGCATGTGATCTTGCCAAATAAGGGTCCGTCTACCCGCAAGACCCATAGGATCCATACTGGAGTAATTTTTCACCTTACTTTTTGTTAGGGGTGTAAAATATTGCTTAGTAAAAAGCTGACACGTGGTGTATTAATCAGCCTCAGCCGACTCGGCTTATTACAGTTACACTTGGTGATGGTTTCTTAGAAGCCAACTCCTACTAGGATACGTTGATTACTTGGATATATGTCCGAGATCACGTGTCCTAGATCAACTCAATCAAGTTCCGCACAGCGCTCACGTAAGGTTTTCTCCTAGTAGTTTATGCCACTCACTTGTGTGAGTACTTATATGATGCCACCTATCATCCTTCTTCCATGGGACTCGGCTCTCCACGTCAAAGTCCCCCACTCCAACTCGAAGTCGATGACCTGGGTGTCACACACTGTGACATCTGGCAGTCCTCCTTGCATTTGGAATGCAGAATCCAGGTACATCTATGACTCTTAACTCTGCCTATAAATACAAGTGGTTCCCTAAGGTAAAGAATATAATTTCTACTTGTCTTTTGCACTCAAGTTCTTTCTACATCCCCTTTCTTTAAACTGGAGTTGGCTCTCTGCTACACTTGACTGTTTGCATAAGTGAATCTGACTTAGGCATCAGAGTGTACCCGAGGCTTAGTCGCCCAACTCCTTTATCTAATCTCTGTGATTGCAAGTCGTTGGGATCGCAGATCGACGGGATGATTTCCAATCGTAACAGTTTGACACCCACTGTAGGGCTTATAAACTGAATTTGGAGGAAAGTATATGAGAGAGCTCACTCACTGTTCAATGGCTCATCGAAAGACATGCACACAAATAGCCTCGCACTTGGTGGAAGTAAGGGAAGACAGTGATACCAACACTACCGGGGCGGTTTTAAACTTGGCTCCCATGCATGCAGCTCCTGTTCCGCAGCAGGTGCTGCTTCCACCAGCACCACAGGCTCAGCAGTACGTGACTCACGAACAGTTCGATACCTTGAGCCGGTAAATCACACAGCTGGCCTAATCATTGCGTGAAGCTCGCCCAACCAATGCAAGAATCGGAGGGGGAGCAACAAATCCTCCCCCGACCCCTACACCTGCTGTGCCACCAGCAGCGGCCAACTGGGCCACCTCCCAATCGGTTCGTAGTAAGTCGAAAACTTGACTTGGTACCAAAGCGGGTTTTCATGGTCTCCATTTTCTATGTGCCCACAATACATACTATCACCCTTCCATGCCTCTGCCTTTAACTATTTTGCAGTATCTAGGTTTGTATCTTCTCTTTGTTTTTCATATTCTTCTAAGCATATAGTAATGCCATTTTATTTCTATGCTATGAGCACCATTTTTGTTCAGATTTATCAACCCAAGTCAAATTAACTTGGCTATTTTTATTGAACAAATCTGCAGGATTCTCCAATTACTTATGGCTGCCCTTCGTTCCTTTGGTGGTTAGCCAAACTATTTGATCTAAGAATCCTAATTATCACAATCTCAGAAATTGCGAGAAGCAAAAAAAAAAAAAATACCGGTTATATCTTTTTGGGTCGCAGCTGCTTCTGGTAGTGGAGACAAAGTTGCAAGTTATCATAACCAAAATGTGTTTAGCAACTGGCGAATCAGGTCCTGTCATTATGGGAACTTTTCTTGTTAAACCCAGTGATGACTTCTTCTGGTTTGGCCAACCTCGATTGCTTCTCCACCTTATGCATTTCATCATTTTTCAAGTAAATCCCTCTACACCTACAGTTCGAACTTCTAGGATGAAAATTTTACATGGTATCACCTTCTCCAACCACATGTCTACAGTTTGAGTAGGAGAATGTTGGGAGTTTAGCCCCACTCCGACCACTAAATAGTCTATTGGGTAGTCGGGAATAAACTCCCAACAAAAACCACTAATTGAACTTCCTTCCTAGTGAAACAAGTTTCTAGTTTTCTCCCCATTGTCATTCTAAGGAATGAATCTTGGGTTGTGTAGAACTCCTTTCAACTGGCATTCTTTACATGGACATGGGTTAGTACTCTTTACATGGACATGGGTCAGTTCTACTTATATGCAGTACAAGTTTGGGTTTAGTCTTTCTTTCATAAAACAATAGAGAATATTGTCATAAGGATCACCATTGGCACCATGGTTCAACTTCTTTCTGGTTATGTAACTGTAAGACCCGTACTCCACTAATCCGATTTAATCGTGTCATGCCAGGTCTTCCCATCATTGCTGGATCAAGTGGACCGACCATGTGAAGAAGGACCACGAGACCAGGTATGAGAATCGACTTAAAAACACTTAAAACCAAGTGTATGGTCGGCTACCTAGGTAGGTACGGTCGACCATACAATAAGAAATAAAGACCACTGACCAATAACCATACGGTCGATGTTTTCAAGCGTATGGTTGATGGATTTTGCGACCATACATCTGACCGTAAGACCCCAAATCAGACTTCGAGTTTGGAAACTTTCCAAATAGAAGGGGGATCTCTTTCCTTTTTTTAGGAGAACTCTATATGGAGAGTTTCTCTCTATATACAAGACGTGCCTCAACCCTTTTTCATTCTTTTGGAACATTATCAAACTCTAGAGGAAGAAAAGGAAGAGAAGGAGAAGAAGAGAAGACTAGTAAGACTGAGAAGAAGGCTAAAAGAAAGAGTTCTACAGACTCTCTACAACCAGTAAGGTATAAACCTTGTCTCTGTAGCCTTGGAACACTAAGAGTAGGAGTTTCTAATGTAAATTGTAATACCAAACCAAGCATAAGGATTCATCTATGGGATTTTCTGAGCAAACCTCAAGGGAATCATGGAGAATGAGTTAGTAATTAACTTGGTAAAACTAAGAATATTGGCCTTAGAATGATCATTAGGGAATACCCTGTTGATGATCCAAGAGGAGGAATCCGTGTTGGAAGTAGGAAATCAGATTAAACTCGTATGGTCGTAGCTACAGTCAACCATAGGATGACCAGAGTATCGACCATAGCTGTCACACCCCAATTCCGACTGAACCAGAAGTGTGAGTGAACCGTCACGGAACCAACGGTTCACACCAGGATCTCAATAAGATCGTGTCCACTCATACAAATCATTGCACATAACCACAATCAAAATATAATAAAATACAGTGGAAGTCTTAAATTAAATGAACTAAGTGATCTATTGATAAATTTAAATAAAATATCCAATTATTCAAATACCTAAAACATAAATAAATATCTTTACATCAACTGTATTTCCATCTGAAAATAATAAAAATAAATTAAATCAAATCCTAAAGGTATACGCAGAAAGGGCACTCGCATGAAGCGTCATGCTCGTCCTCTCCTGATTGCATGTCCAAAGCAGCCACGCCTCCATACAATGGAGCGTTCACATAATCTTCCACCGAATAACCTGCATCAACATCTAAAAATAGTGTATACACAAGGGTGAGCTCACAACTTAGCTCAGTAAGACAATCAGACAGTGCAACATACATATGCATGAGTAACATTCTGGTAGGGTCGATTCCCAATCGACCCCATGTGCGACCCCCTGTGGATAGAGTCGAGAATATCATTCTACAGTCTATTATTTCATGTTTGGGTCTTATGGCTTACTTTCACCATCCATCCTAATCTTGTTCTATGGCTTAGAACTCTAGGTTTCTTCCTTATTTTGCCTACATGATTTCTCCATGGATTTCATTGAAATCTTCCCATTGATGTATGATTTGAGTTTCTCCTAGACCATACCCTCTTCATGAACTATTATAAGGTCTTAGATCATCAATGGAAACGTGCCCATACCTTAGGTTTGCTGAGATTCAGAGATTTCTCTGAATTCTTCACTTAGGTCTTCTTCTTTAACATTCCTTCTCTTTTTCTTCTCTTCTCTTTCTCTCACTTTCAATTAGGGTTTCAAAAGGAGTGAAAGAGGCTTAGGGACGTCCTATTTATAGATTAGAATCTCCCAAAATAAGTTTCATTGAGATTAGGAAGGAATCCCATTGAAATTTGGAAAGTTTCCTATTTGCAATTTCTGTCGACAAACAGGGGGTCGATGAGGGGGTCGGAGATCCCATCGACCCTCAGTTCTAAGTTGTCTGACCCCCAGTTAAAATATCAGGGGTCTGACTTCTTAGTGGGGGGGGGGGGGTCGACCCTGCTTACCTAGGTATGTGACCCTACCCTCCAATTCATTATTTTTGGTTCAGTTTAGTATCTGGTTTCGCTATTTCCTTCACGCACTTGGTCCATTTGGCTCGACCATGATGGGTAGACCTGGTACAAGGTGGTAAGACCAGTTAGTTCGATACGGGTCTTACAACTCCCCCCTACTTATAAAAATTCCATCCTCGAAATTGTACATACCTTCTAAGTCGAATAGATGAGGGTATTGCTTTCGCCTAGCATTCTCTTCTTCCCATGTGATTTCTTCTATATCACTGCTTCTCCAGGTGACCTTAACATAATAAATGTCACGGTTGCGTAGTCGTTGCACCTTTCAGCTGGTGATTTCAATTGGTACTTCTTCAAACGTCAAATCCTCAGTCAAATCAGGTAGATCTACTGTCAGTATGTGCGTTGGATCTCTGACATACTTCTTTAATAAGGATATATGAAATACATCATGCACACTTGACATAGATGGTGGTAGTGCTAATTGGTAAGCCACTTTTCCCCGTTTAGCTAGAATCTCATATGGTCCGACATATCTCAGACTTAATTTCCCTTTCTGTCCGAACCATTTCAAACCTCGCATAGGTGACACTTTGAGGAATACCTTATCACCTACGGCGAATTCAAGGTCTCGGCGTCTAGTATCTGCATATTGCTTTTGATGATTCTGAGCCGTCCTTACTCATTCCTTGATAATGTCGACTACTCGACAAGTCTCTTCAACAAATTCTGGTCCCACAATACTACGTTCTCCAACTTCATTCCAAAATAAAGGAGTTCGACACTTCTTACCATATAGTGCTTCATAGGGTGACATCTGTATAGTATCTTGATAGCTATTGTTATAAGCGAACTCAATCAGTGGTAACTTTTCATCCCATGATCCTTTATAATTAAATACACAAGCTCGGAGCATGTCTTCTAGGATCTGAATGGTGCGCTCCGACTGTCCGTCTGTCTGAGGATGGAATGCAGTACTGAACTTCAATGTTGTACCCATAGCCTTCTGCAATCCTTCCCAAAACTTTGAAGTAAAACGTGGATCTCTATCGGACACAATGCTTTCAGGTATGCCGTGTAATCTAACAATGTTGTCCACATACAACTTAGCTAACCTCTCCAGTGTATACTGAGGTCGTATAGCTATAAATTGTGCCGTTTTCGTCAATCGGTCTACAATCACCCAAACTGCGTCAACTACTCGGGGAGTCAATGGTAACCCTGTGATGAAGTCCATAGTGATGCAGTCCCATTTCCATGCTGGTTCTGGTAACGGCTGTAACAGTCCTGCTGGTCTTTATCGTTTAGCTTTCACCATCTGACAATTTAGGCATTGAGACACGAACTTGGCTATATCTGTTTTCATTCCTCTCCACCAATATAATTTCTTTAGGTCATGATATATTTTTGTACTTCCAGGGTGTATCGAATAGGCGGTGGTATGGGCTTCCTTCATTAGTCGGTGTCTAATGTCCAAAATTTTTGTTTCAGGTACACATATTCTTCCTTTGTACTTCAGTACCCTTTCATCATCTAAGGTGAACTCAAGAGTAGTCCTACCTTTTTCGATGTCTTCTTGTACCGTTCTTAGATAAGGGTCTGATTTAATCGTTGTTTTCACTTCATCAAGTATATCGGGTACAATCTTCAACGTGGCGAACATATTTGCAAACCGATGGATAAACCCTTGGTTGGTTGATTCACCCGGTGCATCTATCACAAACTGCTCATTACCGTAATTGAATACTTTTCCGATAGTACACAGTGCAGCTGTGGTGCTAACCTCCCCTTGATATTTTATCATTGTCTTTCTACTGAGTGCGTCGGCAACCACATTAGCTTTCCCCGGATGATACTGGATATCACAATCATAGTCTTTCAATAATTTCAGCCATCTTCTTTGTCTCATATTCAACTCCTTCTGATTAAAGAGATAAGTAAGACTCTTATGATCTGATTTAATCTAAAATTTCTCTCCGTACAAGTAACATCTCCATATTTTGACAGCATGTACTACTGCCGCTAATTCCAAATCATGAGTGGGATAGTTCTTCTCATGTGTCTTCAATTGTCTTGAGGCATACGTAATTACTTGTTCACCTTGCATAAGTACACATCCTAATCCCAATCCTGACGCATCAGTATACAAAATAAATGGTTGTCCTGGAATCGGGATGGTGAAGATTGGAGTTGATATCAATCTAGCCTTCAATGTTTGGAAACTCTTCTCGCATTTATCAGTCCACACAAACTTTTTGCCCTTCTTAGTCAAACTGGTAAGAGGTACGGTAATTCGAGAATAGTCTTCCACAAATCATCGATAATACCCAGCTAGACCTAAGAAACTTCTAATTTATGCAACGCTCTTCGGTGCTTCCCACTTTACAATAGCTTCGATCTTGCTAGGATCCACTTTTATTCCTTCAGCGGATACAACATGGCCTAGAAAAGCAACTTCCTTTAGCCAAAACTTACACTTAGTAAATTTGGCGTAGAGCTTCTCCTTCCGTAATCGCTGCAGAGCGGCGCTTAGATTCTTTATATGAGTTTTCTCTTCTTTGGAGTAGACCAATATATCATTGATGAATACAATAACCGACGTATCCAACATATCGTGGAATACCCGATTCATAAGTTCCATAAAGGTTGTTGGTGCGTTCGTCAATCCAAAAGACATGACCAAAAATTCATAATGTCCATATCTGGTCCTGAATGCTGTCTTGGGGATATCTGTAAGACCCGCACTCTGAAAAACCCGGTCTAACCTTGGTTTCGTGTCGTGACAGGTCTTTCGATCATCACCGAGCCAGACGGGCCAAGCGGATAACAAACAGGTACGAAATCGGACCGAAGTCGACCAATTATACTTGATTTTAGGTATACCGGTCGATGGTACCGGATGATGGTATCGGTCGACCGGTATGGCCTGCACAGCTATGTGTGGGAATTTGGAAATTGGTCTCTGCGGGTCCCGCTTTCCTGATTTCGAATCCTAGAAGTTTCCTAATCCTAGTAGGGTTACTAAACCCTATTTTTAGCCTATAAATACACCCTTAAACCCCTCAAATCCTTTCCATTGTCTCTCACAAACCCTAGAGAAGAGAAAGAGCTTGGAAAGGAGAAGGAGCTAGGAAGAAGAAGGAGGTGCCGCCATTACCGTTTGATGAAGCTCATGCTACGCCTGTCAACGGTAAGTGTTTGAATCCCTCTTCTTACCCTGTGATAGTTGTGTGGGTGGATCAATACCATGCAAAGTAGGTATTGATCTAAAACCCTAAATTGGCCAATAAAGCCTAAGTTGCCGTCAAACCCTGGATTCGAGTTTCGAGATGATATTCACCGAAATGAGACTTGAATGAGTTGGGGATAACTCTAACTCAAAGCCTAGACTTAGAATGGATAGAGGAAACCCTGAAAATCCATGGAGGATGGTCGACGGCAGTCGAAGAACCCATGTATGGTCTTCCGGAGACATACCGGTCGACTATACCGGTTGCACATAGTGCGACCGCTACCTCTCGGGAGGTTGTTTGTGGGGGACCGGCTGACCATACCGGTCGCCAGTCTTTCCCACAGAGCTGCGACCGGTACATGCCACCGGTCAGCTCTGTGAGGGTATTTTGTGATCTCTGTTGGTTTCCGACCAACATGAAACCCTAAATAATATATTCTAATGAAACCCTAATATTATGTAGGACGCTGTGACTTATCGTTTGGGTCTTGCGACGTGGAGCAAGTAATCGAACGAGCGTCAGGTAAGGGAATCTGACCTAAACCTAATAATTAATGGACAATAAATCATTGTTAATCATTGAATATCTATGATGTGATGTTTGTGCATATTCACATGCCATCCTTTACTTTCAGTTATTATTATTGTTCATGCATTCATAGGATGTGATTGTTAGGCATGTGATTGTTTTCGTTGGTGTGTGGAGTGGGGCATGGGCCTGGGATCGCTCTTCACACTGGCACCTTTTGTAGTATTCTATCTTAACGTGCTTGGTACGGGTGGGGTATCAGGGGAAGATCGTGGTATGGTGGTCTCCGATATTGATGTTGTCCCGGCCATCGTTGGGTGGTATTGAGGATTCAGAGTCGACACTGGCTTGTCCACGATGCTTTAGCTCTATCTCTATGCCGTAGGGAGTTATGTTGGGATAGGGTCTACCTGCGTATTGTTTCTATCCTAGTGGGTTAGTTGCGGATAGGGTATCAGGGGGAGGTGAGGTTTGGTGGTCTCCGACCCGGCCTGCACGCTCTAGCTCTATCTCTATGCCGTAGACGGCTGTGCTGGGATAGAGCATACATTGTTGACATATAGGATTGGTTAGTTGCGAGCCCCGGTTTACGAGCCCGGCCGGTAGGGGGCTTAGGTACTTGGTATGGGTAGAGTATCGGGGAGGTGCGGGTATACCCTGTGTTGTGTGCTCACCCTTTGTACGTACATTGTTTTTAGATGTTGATGCAGGTTACACTGTGGATGACTATGTGAACGCTCCGACGTATGGAGGTGTAGCTGCTTTGGATGTACAAGCAGGGGAGGACGAGCATGATGCTTCATGCGAGTGCCCTTTCTGCGTGTACCTTTGATTTGTTTTATTTATTTATTTCAGTTATTTTTTATTGGACTAAAGGGATGTAAAAGATTATTATCCTATGTGTTTGAATTTGAATAATGGGATATTTCTTTAAATTATCATTAGACACTCGATTCATTCTATTTAAAGTCTTCCCTCTGTATATTTATATTCTGATTGTGGTTATGTGTAATTGGTTTGTATGGGTGGACACGACCTATTCGAGATCCTGGTGTGAACCGTTGGTTCAATGACGGTTCACTCACACCATTCTGGTTGGATCAGAATTGGGGTGTGACAATATCACCGTCCTTAATCTTCAACTGATGGTAGCCTGACTGAAGATCGATCTTGGAGAACACTTTGGCACCTTGCAACTGATTGAACAGGTCATCGATCCGAGGCAATGGGTATCGATTCTTGATTGTCAGTTTATTCAGTTCTCGGTAGTCTATACACAATCGAACACTACCGTCCTTCTTCTTCACGAATAATACTGACGCTCCCCATGGTGATATGCTAGGTCGGATGTAGCCCTTGTCCAGCAGTTCTTGTAGTTGTACTTTTACTTCCTTCAGTTCAGTAAGAGCCATTTGATAAGGTGCTTTAGATACTGGTGTGGCTCCGGATATCAGATCTATAACAAACTCTGTAGCGCGGTCAGGTGGTAATCCTGGTAGTTCTTTAGGAAATACATCTGGATAGTCACGCATGACATCAATATCCTCCATTCGTGGTGCTTCCTTGGTAAGATCGACCACAGATACTAGATACCCAACTGCTCCTTTCTCAAGGCACTTCCTAGCCTTTAATGCAGAGAGTATGAGCTTTAGTTTACGAGAAAGTTTGGTTCCCAAAAAACTGAACTCTACTCCTTCCTTGTCTTTAAATGTCAGCTTCTTTTTGGCACACAATAGGTTTGCAGAGTGCCGAGCTAACCAGTCCATTCCCAAGATGACGTCAAAGTTTGCCATCTCAAGTTGAATCAAGGTTGCATCCAAAGTCTTTTCATCAATAAGAACTGGACATGATCCATAACCTTTTTCTAATTCCACTTCTAATCCCATAGACGATCGTACAAGCAGTTTGTAGTCTAAGGATTTGAGGGGTAGATTTAGCTTCTTTCCAAATGACACAGATATAAAAGAATGAGTAGCTCCTGAATCAAAGAGTACTCTGGCAGGAATGCCATTAATAGGTACGATACCTGTGATTTGTTTTGATTTAGTCTACAAGCTCACATAATGTAACACAAGATAATAAGATTCAGGTCATACATGTGACCACATCAGGCGATGCGGCCACATCCTCATATGTAACCGCGTAAACTCTGCCTTGTTGTAGTTGCTTCTTGGGCTTAGGATACTCCCTTGCCATATGTCCCAATTGCTGGCAGTTATAGCATTTTAGCCTTTAATTATTTGTCTTTTGTTGTTGTTGGGCTGCTGAAATAGTCTTGGCTCCAGCGTTGAAACCTTGAGTACGGAAGGGTTTGAATGTCTTAGTGTTCCCTCCGTTATAAGAATTCCCATTTGGCCTTTTGATTCCTCTATTTTGAGCAAGGTAGCTCTCTTTCTGGCTCGACTCTGTCACTCGAGCAATTTGTACAGCTTAATTGTAGATTTTCTTTTCGAGTCCCAGAATGTTCACGTATGCTTCCCCTAATTCCCATGACGAACCTTTGGGTCTTTGTATCTTCCACTTGCATACTGACTGGTGCAAAGAAAAACAGCTCCTCATAACGCTATTGATATGCATCAACAGTTATCTGTCCTTGATATAAACTCAGGAACTCCTTTTCCATAGAATCTCTGAAACTCTTAGGAAAATACTTCTCAAAGAATGCCTCCTTATATATATCCCAAGTCAATTGGGTATGCTTTGTCATCAGATATGTCCGTGTGGACTTCCACTAGTGGTGTGCATCGCCTTTCAGTATAAACGTTGCACACAATACCTTTTCTTCCTCATTCACTGTCATCATCGTAAAATTTCTCTCCATCTCATCGATCCAGTGTGTTGGCCACAATGGATCAGCTGGCTTACCACTATACTCCTTGGGCTTCATCTTCAGAAAATGCTCCACCAGTCTGGAGTGGTCCAGTTGATGCGGAACATAAGCTCCATACATAGGTGGTTGGTATTGATATCCACCTGGAGCTACTTCAAGGTTCTGTGCATGATGGGAGTCTGAGGTGCGTGGGGTACTGTATTACTTCCCCCTGGTACTGTGCTTGTCTGTCCTGTTGGCATCGGTGTCGTCTGTGCAGCTGGAAGGGTCATGCCTATGGCAGCTTGCATAGTAGCTTGTGCCTGTTGTATTTGCTGCAGCTATTGGGCCAAATTCATTACTACTGTAGCCAGGTCTGTAGGTGGAGCTGGTAGATTTGTAGGATTTGTCTGTCCATTAATTACGGATGGTGCCGTGTTCGTATTCTCCTGTGTTTTCAGGTGTGTCTGGCTGTCTTCCCCCACAGGTGGTGGTGGTGGGATAGAGTTACGGCTTTGTCTGGTCACTCTGCGTCCAGCCATTATCTGTTCTGGTAGTGGGAATGCTTGAAAATCATAGAATACGTGAAGCAATTATTATATACTTCATTCTCATATTTTAAATCCACTAACAAATGCAAAATTCAAAATTTTCAGATCATTCTATTGAAAATACTGTATTTTCACTGCAAGGTCGATGGTGGGGGTCGATGGATGTCCGACCCTCAGTATGCGACCCTGAGAAATCACTGATTCTTACCGAGAGCCGGGGGTCGATGAGGGGGTCGATGGATGTCCGACCCAGGGTTCGACCCCTAGTTCTCTGTCAGATCACAGAGAGCCGAGGGTCGATGAGGGGGGCGGAGGGGGGGTCGGATGTTTTGGTCGAATTCTCCGACCCTCGGACTAAAAATCAGGTTTTTAATCCCGATTTTGAATCCATTTCTCATTCTTCCTCCTCCTTTCCGACTCAGCTCATCCCTCTGGGTTGCTACAGTGCCAACTCGGACTCATTGGTGCTATTTTCTTCTCATTTCGATGTCTACACCTCGTCTACAGGTATGTTCTCTACATTTTCATGTTTTTAGGGTTTCGTCACTAGGTTTTTACTCATTTATATCGTTTTCTTCAAATTAAACTTTTTTCAACCCGTAAAAATTTGATTTTTATTGGGGGCTTTTGTTGTTGGTGACTCAATGGACGAAAGCCCTTAAATTTTTTTGAGTTTCATCGGTTGGTTATCGAGAAACTTGAAATTTCCCATTTTTGCCCTAATTTATCGATATTTTGAATTTCTTGAAATTTCTACAAATTCGATCTCTTTAAATGAAATTTCCAACTTTATGAGTCTTGCAGGATTGTTTAAAACCCTTATAAGTCCTCCTTCCCACATGTATGAGTGAAAAGTGAGGCTTTTGACCAATTTACGTCATTATAATGTCGAAAGTTTTTGGGTTTTTCATCTTTACTAACCCAATATCTGTTTCTCTTTGTTTTTACAGATACTATGGCTCGTACCAAAGTACCCAGGGTTCATGACCCAGTCCGCTTCCGTTCTAACGAGGCAAAGACACAGTATGCCCGCTATTCTCGTAAGAAGGTAGAGGGAGGTCGCCGGGTAGACTTGGCTAGCCTAGCCCTGTTCGATGTGGAGAGGGCTTTTGGTGACATGGTCTGGCTTCCTATGATCACCTATGATGCCTGCACTCGACCAGATTTGGTGAGACAGTTTTACTGTAATCTCCAGGTGGTGGGAGATTACAACGATACCGAGAGGGGTAGAGAGCTTTGGATCACCAGCTACGTCAAGGGGGTCGAGATTTCATTTGACTATCGACAGCTAGCTGACTTGTTGGGCATTTCATATGACGGCCCCTTGGTGTTCTGTACCCCTGGAGAGCCCCAGTTCTTGTCATTGGAGATGAGAGCTGAGATTGACCATCAGATCATCAGAGAGGATCGCTGGGAGATGAAAGCGATCTACCTTCGTCCAGAGCCTCGGGTGTACTGCAAGCTTATTCAGCACAACCTAATACCTCAGAGTGGGCACTACGAGAGGATCTCCCAGTTGACCCAGTATCTGTTGTACTGTATCTGCACTACGCAGCCCGACTGCCTTCCTTACATCATCATGCGAACTATGATCAGTGCTACGTTGCCCGGTCATACTGGCAACCTGCCTTATGGACGCATGATCTCTATGCTGCTGAATCGCCTGGGTGTTGACATGGTGGATGAGAGGATTCAGGAGAAATCCTTCTCATCACCTCTGAATTGGGAGGCCATCTGTAAGATGGGCATGGGGGATGCCCAGGTCAGCGACGAGGAGAGGAACGCTCTGGTGCGTCCACGTACTCGAGTAGAGATGGCTGACGCTGAGGCAGCAGTAGCAGCCGTTGGAGCAGGGGTTTATGGGAGTGATGATGATCATTTGTACATGGATGTGGATGTCATACCTCCTCCATCACCTACTCATGCTACAGGAGCTGGTCCTTCTTATGCAGCTGGTCCTTCACATGAAGCTGGTCCTTCGTATGCACCTTCTGATGACATGATGGGGATATTGCATGAGATTCGAGAGGCTCAGCGCATGGCTGATTTGAGGAGGGGAGAGCTTTTAGATGCTCAGTGCTTATCCGATCAGCGGGTGGGAGAGCTTCTGGTTGCTCAGCGCATGTTGGATCAGCGGGTGGGAGAGCTTCTGGGTGCTCAGTGCTTGTCAGATCAGCGGGTAGGAGAGCTTAGGGATGCTCAGCGCGTGACTGACCAGCGGGTGGCTGATCTCACAGCTAGTCTCCAGACGACCCAGACTCAGATAGCTTGGTTGACTAGAGTCTATGCTGAGGATTATGACAGAGACCGCGAGGCACTGCCTCCCCCATCAACTTCAGCTTCTTGATGTATTTTCTTTTTATCTTTCTTTATGTACTTCAGAGTAACTGTCCGGGTTGTGGACTGTACTCTATTTTAGACTTGTATGTATATACGTTTGTTCTTCCTTCGAGTGTATATAAATTTGTTTCTCATTTAATAGACGCATTATTATCTTTCAATTTTGTCTCAAACAACACAGATGCTTATGGTGTGTTATTATTACAGTTTTTAAATTTTCAACCTATTTCAGTTCATGAACTTTTGTGGAAGTGTACTGGTTTAACAGACAGGGCCTGAGGGCTCTGTTACCAAGTTGTCACACCCCAGTTCCACACTATTCAGAATGGTGTGATGAACCTCTAATAAACCAATGGTTCAACCAGGAACTCTAATAGGCTGTGACCATGTAAACTAAACCATACACATCCACAACCATAATCAGAATAAATACACAATAGTGAAAGCCTTAATATTAAATGAACTGAGGAATCTAACTATGATAATCAATAATAAAATATCAAGTTATGTTATATCAACCGAGACATAAGTAAATAAAATATCAATTATATTTTCTTAATAATTCAAATGAAAATCTAATAAAAAACGCATGCATTGCACCCGCATGAAGAGTCATGCGTTTCCACTAAGTCTTCAGCCTCCATCGCAGCAACGTGTCCGTACACAGAAGCATTCATATAGTCTTCCACCGTGGTACCTGCATCATCAACTAAAAATATTCAACGTCGAAAGGGTGAGCACACATTACGGCTTAGTGAGCAAACAAAACAATGCAACAAACATATGCATGCATTCAATTCATATCTGAGATTTGGTATATAAGTTTGCAATGTGTTATAGAAAGGTTCGGTGGCCGCCTCACCTCTATACATGAGTGTGTGAAGCCGCCCAAAGGTTAACGTTTATTGTCGTCCCACATGCACTCACTATGGAATAGAGATAGAGCTAAAGTGCTTAGGACCACACCGTATCACACTTCCCCTGATACTCTACCCATACCAACACGTAAGCCCCTACTGGCGAGGGCTTGCAAACTGGGCTCGCAACTAACCAATCCTAATGTCAAACAGTGTCCCCAAGGCCTTACCCCATCATACCTCAATACGTCCATTGAGATAGAGCTAAGGCCCCCCGACAGAGTCGAAGACTACACGGTCCGAGACCACCACCCTTGACGTAATAGTTCTGTTAAGGTAATGGCGATACGACGATGTCAGTGGACAAGACTTGAGTAGAGATAGAGCTAGAGTCTAGTGACCAGGCTGAACCACAATGTCACATTCCCCCCCTGATACTCCACTCGCATCAAGCACACCAACCACACACATACATTCAAATGCCTATTCCTAGCATCATCATCATCATCATCATGTTATAAACAAAATAGAATTAAATATGCATAAACATTAATAGCAAGAATATTGGATGACATATTGAATGCACATTACAAGCATACATGCATAGAATCAGTCATGGCATTGGACTCAAGAAAATAAAAATAGTTTATTATTAGCCAATTAGTTTAGGTCTTGTTCCCTCACCTTTGCTTGAGTGTAGATCCTCTTTTAAGCTTTAAAACTCACTTTTATATCAATAGGAAAACCTAACAAGTCGATAGATTTTGGTTAGAAGTCATTCCGGCACTTTTAGGTTTGTTTTTAAGCACGGGTCGCAGGGTGGGTCGCAGGTAGGGTAGCAGTTTACTGCGACCCCCAGGGTAGGGTCGATGCCAGGGTCGGATGTTCCATCGACCCTGGGTGCGACCACCACTTTCCTGGACTTCCCGAATACTGGGGGTCGATTCTGTGGTCTGGTAGGGTCGATTCCCAATCGACCCCACGTGCGACCCCCGTGGGTTGAGTCGAGAATATCATTCTACAGTTCATTCTTTCATGTTTGAGTCCTATGGCTTACTTTCACCATCCATCCTAAGCTTGTTCTATGGCTTAGAACTCTAGGTTTCTTCCTTACATTGCCTAACATGATTTCTCCATGGATTTCATTGAAATCTCTCCATGGATGTATGATTTGGGTTTCTCCTAGACCATACCCTCTTCATGAACTATTCTAAGGTCATAGATCATTAATGGAAACGTGCCCATACCTTAGGTTTGCTGAGATTCAGAGATTTCTCTGAATTCTTCACTTAGGTCTTCTTCTCCAACTTTTTTTCTCTTATTCTTCTCTTCTCTTTCTCTCACTTTCAATTAGGGTTTCAAAAGGAGTGAAAGAGGCTTAGGAACGTCCTATTTATTGAGTAGAATCTCCCAAAATAAGTCCCATTGAGATTAGGAAGGAATCCCATTGAAATTTGAAAAGTTTCCTATTTACGGTTTATGTCGACCAACAGGGGGTCGATAAGGGGGTCGGAGATCCCATCGACCCTCAGTTCTAAGTTGTCCGACCTCCAGTTAAAATATCAGGGGTCTGACTTCTTGGTGAGGGGGGGTCGACCCTGCCTACCTAGGTATGTGACCTGCCCTCCAATTCACTGTTTTTGGTTCAGTTTAGTACCTAGTTTCGCTATTTCCTTCACGCACTTGGTCCATTTGGCTCGACCATGATTGGTAGACCTGGTACAAGGTGGTAAGACTGGTTAGTTCGATACGGGTCTTACAACGGCAGTGTGTCAAAGTGCGGTATTGACCAAAAGGGTATGTGGCGGTTTGCTATGGTCAATATCAAGGTTTATTACCTCTAAGGTTTTATTAATGCAATTAGATCGAAGGTTATTCGATATGGACCCACATGAAATAATATTTTCATGTATACATATCTCTAGGCAATTCATATCATTAAGTAGACCCTTGTATGTAGCTGACAGAAGGTAGTACACCAGATGTATTGGAGTATTTTTCGCTATTGCTCGACATTGGTAGGCTTGATGGCTGGATCAAAGTTTGACGATGATTTATTATGTAATAGGATTCCATGGCCACACTTTTCGACGGTGGTTTTGTAATTAATGTAGCCCAAGTTGGAGATTGTTAGATTTCTATTGTATGGGCTTGATCAATTACTTAACCAGTTGTTAAGTGAGAGTTCAATTACTGGTTTGATCGGTTCAAGTCTGGTTCGTCACTGGTTAGAGACTACCAATCCGGTCCACTGTGGGAATGGTTCTGGGTTTGTCATACCCCAATTTCGACTGAACCAGAAGTGTGAGTGTGACAACTTGGTATCAAAGCTCTTAAGCTCTATCCAACAGACCATATTTGCACTTAACTGAGTCGATGAACTAAGATAGGAAGAAATTAAAAGCCTTAATAAAAACACACCTTAAGCACATGTTTGATGCTTGAGACTAAATAAGAAAGAGCATAACATACTATACTGAAATAAGAACTTAATGCTCTAGATAGAAAACCATGTTAAACATGTAAAAATAATCATAAACATCCAAAGATTAAAAGTTAATTGTGCTATAGGGTACAGTCCACAAACCGTACAGTTACCCTGTTATAAAAGTCAATGTATTAGGAGGAGAGAAAAATAAAGTGATCTATCATGGGGTTGGGGGTATAGGAGGAATAGGGTCAACAATGTCATAATCACGCTCATAAGCGACCCTGAGCCAGTGTACCTGCTCCTGCATGACTCTGAGGCTGCGAGAGAGGCGCCCTAGGTCACGGTTCATCTCGCGCTGGGCATCCCGAATCTCCATAAACATACCCATTATGGTATCGGGAGGATGCTGGGATGGTCCCACTGCAGGTATGGGCTGCGGTTCTGATACAGGGACGTCCTCCATCTGATCATCATCATCCCTTGCCTCTTCTGCAAAAGCTGCATTGGTTGCTGCTGCCGTTGCTGCTACCCTCCTAAGCGGACGAGGACGTGCCTCTAGCTCCTCATCACTAATCGGCAGGTTATCCATCTTCATCCGGACAATGGCATCCCAGTCAATGTCTGATGTCATGGTATCCTCAACCGCAATCTCATCCCTCATGTCTACTCGAAGGCGCTGTAGGAGTGTAGTGATAAGCCTGCCATAAGGAAGGTTGCTTATCTGGTTGGGCATGGTAGCCTGATGCATGGTTCTGATGATAATGGAAGGAAGAACCTTACTTGGAGATGATGTTCAAAGTCTTGATAGGAAGAGAATCGCTCCTAAAGTCACCGGTCGGACTGTAGCAACTGACCAAGTTAGAGAGGAATTGCCACCGAAGAGGAAAATGAGAAGAAAAGTGAGGAATGAGTCAAAATTTGTGATTTTAAAGCCTTTTTGGGCATACCAGTCGACGGTTTTGCCCTATACCAGTCGACCGGTACCCCCTGGGGTATGCGACGGTACCTCCCGGTCAGCGGATGGATTTTGTCCGCCTGACCGTACCGGTCGCACCACACTCTACAGTGCCGTGACCGCTATGTCGCGATCGGACAGAAAAAAATTGAGGAAATTTTAAAATTTTTTATTAAAGCGTCCTTTATGATTTTCGCCTTGCACTTGTTAAAGACTAACACTATTATGACTATTCGAATGTACCTCATGTGTTATGTCTTCTTCTCAGATCAAAACAGGAAAGACTAATCTGAGATGATAGGCGAAAATGGTCGCAGAGGTTCACGAAAATGTCTCCACTCAAGGGTACAATGTGGAAGCAAGAAACGTTGGTGAGAAAAACCTGAACCCAGACGGTGGAACCCCAATGAGGGATGATAGGGACAGGACACCAATGAGAAATGGTGGAGAAGGGTAGAGTCACAAAGCACCAACAAATCTGTCAGGCCCTCCTCACACTAACTCTGAGACTATTGTGACAAATCTGGTCTATCAGATGGAAGCTCAGTAGAAGGTATTCTTAAATGAGATGCTAAAGATGTTCAGGCCACCAGGATATATCCCTACAAAACGTACGCCTGAGTCTGGGGGAAATAATACCACACTGCCAGTGGATGGTAGCAATGGGCCGATGAGCCAAGGACAGAACCCATAACTACCACACCAATTTTTGACATCGTCTACCTATCAAGGGATCTATCCGTACCCACCACCATGGTATGGAACAAATGCACAGGGGCAGAATGACCTAAGCTGAGCGGTGGATAGGTTTTTGAAATTGAAAGCCCCTACCTTCACAAGGAAACCAGGAAAACCACTATGGCCTGCACAGTGGGTTGCTGAGATGGAGAAGAACTTTTGTCTAATGACTTGCACGGAGGATGAGAAGGTGCTATTTGCTACGCACATGCTCAAGGAATATGCTAATACCTGGTGGAATTCTACCCGGCCATACTTGGAGACGAAGCACACCCCAGTGTAGAAGCTTGGTGCACAACAAGTAGTTTATCAAGGTGGTTACCCTTATCAGCCACCGATGTATGGGATAGCTACATCATGGTAGAATGATCCGACAAGGGTTGAGGAATATTTTCTGAAGATGAAGCCTCAAACGTTTCAGCAAAGGATCAAATCTTTGGCGGCTATATAACTAGATAGGTTTATATAGGATGTGGTGCATTATTCACTTACTCTTATGATTATAGAGGATGCACATACCTGATTTTAATTCTCATATCTTGACAGAATACCTTCTTGATTCAACCTGTCAATTGGAGTTATAGATGTTATTTTCTTAGAATTAGTCTTGATTATACCAATCTAAGCTACTCCCATGATCGACACCATGAATAGAGATATGTCTCGAATGAACATTTAAAGGTTTAATCATTCTAAATGTAAATCTTTTCAATTTTATACCTGATTTATTGATGTACCAAAACTTCTCCAGATTTACTCCTGTAATGCCTTGACCAATGACACTATATACTCGATAGAACCTGTAACCATGAGGTTAAGAACTGTAAAACCTCTATTTCTATATATTTGGACCATCGTGCAACTTATCGACCTTTGGATGATGGTTTGATTACCATAGATTTACTCATGATCCTTTAAACCAAAGTTCACTAGATAGAACAAGTGTTCGTCATCATATTAAATTCAAAAGAAGGAAGTGAATCGCTTTTGGAAAAACATTTTGATTCTCACATTTCTCGACCTTCTTTGATAAAGATACTTAGTTAATAAGGGAATTATTGAAGGTAAAACGATTGAATTCAGATTAGATTCTGTAGCCAAGAAACCTCAGATGAAGTAATAGAGAATCTATTTTGAGATTGCTGGATGGATGGATGGATATGAGTTATGCCTATAAAAAAGTGCATGAGCAAAAAATGAGAACTATCAAGAGTAGCCAGTAAAGAAGTAGATAGCGCTCGAATAGAATTAAAGATGGCTATATCGGTATGAAGTTTGACAAGGAAGAAGATTTCTAAAGGCACATCAAAGAGTGGATGCAATTATGAAATCGAAAATGGTGGCATTGATAGTATTCAGATTAGTACAAGTAATACTGAGTTATGCCCAATGTCGAGTGAGATGATTAAGTAAGGACCAAAAGAGTTGGCTGAATTAATAAATTTATAAGCATATACCCTAATGCTTATAGATAGACTTGGGATATGTAATGAGTAAATAGTCAGAAGATGCTTTTTGAGATATACGAAAAGAGATCAGGGTAGAACATCAGTGATAAAAGAGATGAAAGCTACTGAGTGCAATATGAGATTTTTGACGATATCTTTAAAAAATCATACGAGATGAATGAACTAGACAAGTTCTTAAGACCTTTATACTAGATTTCACTAGTTCAAGCTCTTTTGGACTAGATGTTGTAGTGGGTAAGTGTTATGAACATTGTCTGAATCATATGGATGGACAGAATTTGGATGTAACCAAAATCGACTTGAGATGGCAGACTTTGACATCATCTTGGGAATAGACTGGTTGTCTCAACACTCTACAAGTGATTATATGCATAGAAGAGGTTATCATTTAAGAACAAAGATGACACATAATTTGGTTTTATTGGAAGCATATTGCTTAGGAAGCGAAAGTTCATCCTCTCTGCATGAAAGGCGAAGAGATGCCTTGAAAAGAAAGGAGTTATCTGTGGTAAATGCTACTAAAGAAGCACCACAAATGGAAGATACTGATGTGATGCATAAATTCCCTGATGTATTTCCAAGAGGCTTACCCGGGTTGCCACCTGATCATGCAACCGAGTTCGTTATCGACTTATTACCTAGGATCACACCTGTGTCAAAGGCACCCTATAGAGTAGCTCCTATGGAGTTGAAGGAATTGAGACTCAACTATAGGAGTTATTGGACAAAGGTTTTAATGGGCTAAGTATTGCATCACGGGGAGCGCCAATGCAATTCGTGAAGAAGAAGGATGGTAGTGTCAGATTATATATAGACTACCAAGAACTAAACAAGCTCACGATCAAGAATTAATATCTACTACCTCAGATCAATGACTTGTTTAATCAGATACAAGGAGCAAAGGTATTCCCTAAGATTAACCTTGGATGGAGTATCATCAAATAAAGAATTTGGACAGAGATATTCTGAAAACTGCTTTCAGGATGAGGTATGAACATTATGAGTTCCTTGTAATATCGTTTAGATTGACCAACGCCCCAGCATTGTTCATGGAACTGATGAACCAAGTGTTTCATGATATGTTGGACACTCCGGTCATCGTATTCATTGATGACATCTTGATCTACTCAAAGGAAAGGGAGCCTCATGCAATACACTTGAGAGCAGCCCTACAACGGCTGAGAAGGGAAAAGTTTTATGCCAAGTTCAAGAAATACAAATTTTGGTTGAAGGAAGTGGCCTTCTTGGGTCACGTAGTATCTGCAGAAGGTATCAAGATAGATCCAAGCAAGATCACAACTATAGTAGGATGGGATGCACCAAAATTAGTTACAGAGATTTGTAGTTTCCTTGGATTGGCTGATTACTATAGAAGATTCGTGGAAGACTACTCAAGAATCACTGTTCCACTGACAAGACTAACCAAGAAAGGAGAAAAGTTCATATGGACATATGAGTGTGAGAAGTGCTTTCAGACTCTGAAGTCACGACTAGTCTCTGCACCTATCTTGACCATCCCAGCACCAGGCTTGCCGTTCACCCTATATACAGATGCCTCAGGGTTGGGTCTTGGATGTGTGTTAATACAAGGAGAACTAGTGATTGCCTACGCATCAAGACAGTTGAAAGAGCATGAGAAGAAATATCCTATGCATGATCTGGAGTTAGCAGCGGTCATTCACACAATCAAGACTTGGAGACACTACCTTTGTGGTGAAAAATTTCAGATTAAGTCAGATCATAAGAGTTTGACTTACCTTTTTACTCAGAAAGACCTGAATATGAGACAGAAGAGATGGCTAGAGCTATTAAAAGATTATGATTGTGACATCCAGTACCATCCGGGTAAGGCAAATGTTGTGGCTGATGCCTTAAGCAAAAAGTGGGCATCGAAACCTAAGGCAGGACCTAGTACAAACGTTGCACTGTGTACTGTAGCCTCAGGCTCAATAGAGAATGATAAAGAGCATATATGAGAGACTGTAGGAGATCCAGTGGAACAGTGCTTAATTCATAAGTTCACATTGATGTTCGCAGCTTTGAAGATCTCATCAGATCTCATAGATGAGGTCAAAGTAGCAATCCTACAGGATCCACACCTCAAGACTGTGCAAGAAGATCTAGAGAAGGGTAAAAGCAACCCTGATTTTACCTTGGATTTAGATAAAGTACTCAGGTATCGTGGATGATTATGTATACCTGAGAATGAGAACTCAAATATCAGAGATAAAGTTATGATAGAAGCTCATTACACTCCATATTCGGTACATCCAGGAAGCACCAAGATGTACCATGATTTAAGAAGATTATATTGGTGAAGAGGTATGAAAGCAGATGTAGCTCGATTCGTATTCCAATGTCTAAATTGCCAGCAAGTGAAAGCAAAAAGACAGAGACCTGTAGGTTTGCTACAACCAATATCGGAGCCAACATGGAAGTGGGATTGTATCACAATGGATTTCGTCACTGGCCTACCCTTGACACCAAGGTCAGTGGATGCAGTATGGGTTATAGTCAATCGACTTACCAAGACAGCTCGCTTCATCGCTGTCAGACCTCAGTATACCATGGACAAGTTGGCCAAGCTATATGTGGATAATATTGTCACACCCTAATTTCGCACTATTCAGAATGGTGTGATGAACCGCTAACAAACCAACGATTCAACCAGGATCTCGAATAGGCTATATCCGTGTTATCTAAACTTCATACATCCACATTCATAATCAGAGTAAATACACAATAGCGGAAGGCTTATAATAAAATGAACTGAGAATCTATGTAATATTAAAATTTAAATAACAAATTATTCTGTATCAACTGAGACATAATTAATTAAATACCAAATATATGTCTTTAATAAATCCAAATAAATAAACCAAAAATCTAATTGAATACACATGAGTTGCACTCGCAAGTGACGTCATGTGTATCCACTTCATCTTCCACTTCCATCGCCGCTACATTCCCGTACGCTGGAGCATTTACATAATCTTCAACGGTAAAACCTGCATCATCAACTAAAAATATTCGACGTGGAGGGGTGAGCACACATCATGGCTCAGTGAGCAAACAAAACAATACAATAATACATATGCATGCAATCAATTCATATCTTTGGTCTGGTTTATTGTTTGCACTGTGCTATAGAAAGGATAGTTGGCCGCCTCACCTCTATACACAAGTGTGTGGATACGTCCAATGACTCCTGCACTGTCGCCCACAACACCCAAAATGGCATAATATACATCCCATGAGAACGGCATGGCTGTACCGGTTGATATCATACCAACAAATGAACCCCTGCTGGCTAGGGTTGCAAACTGGGCTCGCAACTAACCAATCCTAATGCCAAACAGAGTATCCAAGGCCTCACCCCAGCATCCCTCAGAACATCCATAGAGATAGAGCTAAGGCCCCTCGGTAGAGTCAGAGACTACAAGGACCGAGACCACCTCCCCTGATGCTCTACGACATAATAGTTCTGCTAAGGTAATGGCGATACGACAACATCAGTGGACATGACTTGAGTAGACCATAGCACAATATACACCCCATGAAGAACGGTCATGGTTGTACCGGTTGATTCCATTCCTACCCTCACCATATACACTGGCCAAACACAAACATTTACATGCCTATTTCTATCATCATCATCATCATCATGTTATAAACAATAAAGTAAATATGCATGAACAAATAATAAAAATATTGGATGACATGTTAAATGCACATACAAGCATACACGCATAGAATCAATATGGCATTAGACTCAAGAAGTAAAACGATTTATTATTAACCAATTAGTTTAGGTCTTGTTCCCTCACCTTAGCTTGCTAATAGATACTTTTTCAAGCTTTAGAATCACCTTTATAATGTTATTATATTGCTAGAATACCTAAAAAAGTCGATAAAATTTAATTAGAATTTATTCAAAATTTAAAAACCATTCTGTTAACTGAGGGTCGGAGGTAGGGTCGGAGTCCTGATCGACCCTGGGTGCGACCCTCCCCAAAATCTGAACTTCCCGAACACTGAGGGTCGATACTCAGGATCACCTAGGGTCGGATGGTCATCGACCCTCTGTGCGACCCTCGGTGTACTTTGGTCAATTTCTCTCTTTTAGTCCATCCTTCATGTTTGGGGTCCCATGGTTTTCTCCTACAGTCCATTCAACATTCATTTCATGGTCTAGAACCATGAATAATCCACCTAGATATCTTTCATGTAATCTCCCATGGTTTTCTATGAAAACCTAACCATGGTTAATGGTTTGGGTTTCTCCGAGATCATACTCTCATCATTATCTAACCTAAGGTCTGTAGAAACTCATGGAATTAGTATCCATACCTGAGAAGATTACTCCTTCTCTGCAACTCTTCTACTTTTGGCTAAATTCTCTTCCTTGCTTCTCTTTTTCTTCTTTTCCTTCTCTTCTCTTTCTCTCAATTCAATTAGGGTTGTAAAAGGAGTAAAAGAGGCTTAGGGACGTCCTTTAAATAGAGTAGGAACATCCTAAATTAAGTCCCTTTGAGATTAGGAAAGAATCCAAATAAAAAATTAGGAAAATTTCCTAATTTAAGTTTCGGCTGCAACTGAGGGTCGATGATCCCGTCGACCCTAGGTTTCTAAGTTATCCGACCCTCCCTTCAAAACTGAGGGTCTGACTTTCTGTTTTGGGGGGTCCGACCCTCCTTGGCTGGGTATGCGACCCTCCCCTTAAATTAAATGTTTTAGGGTCGATTTGATACCTGGGATCTCGATCTCCTTCATGCCCTTTGTCCATTTGACTCGACCATGATGGGTAAATCTGGTTCAGGATAATAAGACCGGGTTAGATTGACACAGGTCTTACAAATATAGTCAAACTTCATAGCGTCCTAGAGAGTATAGTATCTGACAGAGATTCTCGTTTTACATCCAAAATCTGGAAAGGATTACAGAAAGTCATGGGAACCAAGTTGAAGTTTAGTACAGCTTTTCATCCTCAAACAGACGGGCAGTCAGAAATAACTATTCAAATCTTAGAAGATATGCTCTGAGCATGTGCCCTAGATTTCAAATGAGCTTGGGATGAGAAGCTATCGCTTATCGAGTTTGCTTATAACAATAGTTACCAGGCTACGATCCAAATGGCTCCATATGAGGCACTCTATGGGAAAAAATGTCGTACACCTCTGTTATGGAATGAGGTGGGAGAGAGAAGGATTGTAGGATCAGAGTTAGTAGAAGAAACTTGTCGAGCAATTGATCAAATTAAGGAAAGAGTGAAGACAGCTCAAGTTCGACAAAAGCACTATATAGATAACCGACGTCGAGATCTGGAGTTTGCAGTGGGTGATAAATTATTCTTGAAGATATCACTTGTGCGAGGTCTGAAACGGTTTGGTAAGAAGGGAAAGCTATGCCCCAGCTATATGGGACCATTTGAGATTTTGACCAGACATGATAATGTGGCATATCAACTGGCTCTACCACCATCCATGTCAAGCATTCATGATGTGTTTCATGTTTCTTTATTGAAGAAGTATGTCAGGGATCCATCGCATATCTTGACAGCAGACCCACCAGACTGACAGAGGACTTGACATTTGAAGCGGTACCTGTGATGCTCACAAGTCGAAAAGTACAACATCTCCGAAGCAAGGATATCCATTATGTGAAAGTGCATTGGAAAAGCCAAGATATAAAAGAAATCACTTGGGAGGAAGAGAACGCAATATGAAAGGAACACCCTAACCTTTTCGACGAACAAGGTACGTACAAATTTTGAGGCCGAAATTTATTTTAAGGGTGGGGGAGTTGTGAAACCTACATGCAAATTTCGGGGACGAAATTTCTTTTAAGGTGGGGGAGTTGAAAGACCTGCACTCCATGAACCCGATCTAAACCTTTAATTCATGTCGTAATAGGCCTTTCAATCATCACCGGGCCAGACGGGACGAACGGATGACAAACAGGTACGAAAACGGACCTAATGTATGATATTTTTTCATATTGGTCGATGGTACTGGTCAACCGGTATGTCTGCATGGGCAGACTACTTAGATCCAAAAACGGATCTCGCGGATCCCACTTTCCAAATCTCGAGTTATGGACTTTCCTAACGTAATGAAACTTCGTAAACTCTATCCTAGTCTATTTAAGGACCCTTAAACCTCCTTAGAACTCTTTCATTGATCCTCACAAATCCTAGAGAGGAGAAAGAGATCGAAAAAGGAGAAAGAGCTAAGGACACCCTACTTGCGAACCAATGGTAAGTGCTTGAACCTTCCTCTAAGTTAAGCATTATAGATGATTAATCATGAATTGATCAATACCATGCAAGGCAAAGTATTGATCTAAAACCCTTAAATTTGTCGTCAAAACCTTATACAGTCGATGAACCCTAGATTTGCATTCTAGGCTAAAGATCATCGAAACTAAGACTTGAATGGAACTTGAAACAACTCTAACTCGTTGCTCAGCCCTAGAATGCATAGGAGAAACCCTAGAACCAATAGGGGGTGACCGACGGAAGGCGAACACTGAATTGATGGTCTTTCGGAGGCATACCGGTTGCACCATATGCGATCGATATTACGATCGATACCTCTCAGAGACTGGTCTGTGGGGGACCGATCGACCATACCGGTCGCACCTTTCTCCACAGTGCCACGACAGGTGCTTGCGACCGGTACTGCGACCGGTATGCACTGTAAGGAGTGTTTTTGACCCAGTTGATTTTTCGACCAATGTAAACCCTAAGAAAGTAATTCTAATTCAACCCTAACATCATGTAGGACCTTGTGATAGCGAGTTTGGATTTTGTGACGCAGAGCAAGTTAGCAATCAAGCGTCAGGTAAGGGAATCGGACCTAAACCCTAATAACCTAATAACAGTATAACGTTGTTAGTAATTATGATTCTGTGGAATGGTGTTTGTGCATACTCGCATGTCATCTTTACTTTCAGTTATTATATTGTTCATGCATACTCGCTATGCTAGGATGTGACTGTTAGGCATGTGATTGTTTTCATTGGTGTGTGGAGTGGGAAGGGCCTGGGGTCTGGGATCATTCCTCACACTAACACTTTTTCGTATCGCTTCTGTCTTAGCATGCTTGGTGTGGGTAGGGTATCAGGGGGAGGAAGTGGCAGTGTGGTCTCCATCCTGGCCACTAGATTCTAGCCCTATCTCTATGCCATAGGGAACTGTGCTAGGATAGGGCCTACTGTGATGACATATAGGATTGGTTAGTTGCGAGCCCAGTTTGCAAGCCCTCGCCAATAAGGGCTTACGTGTTGGTATGGGTAGGGCATCAGGGGAAGTGTTGGCGGTGTTTGATCCGGACACTTTAGCTCTATCTCTATTCCATGGTGGGTGCATGTGGGACGACTGTGGTGTTTGATCCATTATGTGGATTCACACACTCGTATATAGAGGTGCGGTGGCTGCCAATCCTTTCTATAGCACATTACAAACTTAAAACCAGACCATAATGTGAATGTTACTCATGCATGATATGTGTTGCATTGTCTGATTGTCTTACTGAGCTAAGTTGTGAGCTCACCCTTGTATATATACATGTTTTTAAATGTTGATGTAGATTACACTATCGAGGACTACGTGGATGCTCCAGTATATGGAAGAGTTGCTGCCCTGGAAGTGCAAGCAGGGGAGGACGAGCATGACGCTTCATGCGAGTGCCATTTCTGCGTGTACCTCTAGGATATTGGATTTGTTTATTTTATTTATATTCAGTTGGATTTATAAGTGATGTAAGGATAATTATTTACGTTCTGGTGTTTAGAATAATTGGATATTTTATTTAAATCAATAGAGAACTCAGTTCATTTAATTTAAGACTTACGCTGTATTTAATTATATTCTGATTATGGTTATATGCGATGGTTTGTATGAGTGGACACGGTCTTATTGAGATCCTGATGTGAACCATTAGTTCAGTGATGGTTCATTCACACTTCTGGTTCAGTCAGAATTGGGGTGTGACAGGGTTAGGGATAGTATTATAAATACTATGGTTAGGGTCCCCATAGCCATTGGTTTTTATCTCTCTATTACTCCCATACACACAAAGGCAAAAGGGATCTCAAGAGGCTGTAGAAGACTCTAATCGAGGCATTCAAGCTATAGGAAACGGTTAGAAATCAATCTACCGCAAATGGTATGTGTTATATCATTTCTTTTATTGCCCATTATATTATAGTAATCTGTGTGGTGGATTCGTTAGGGTTCATGGGAAATCCCATGGGAAAACCCCAACTTGCATTAAAAATTCTAACATCCCCAACCCTTGCAATCCCTACCCCAATTGTAACCCCTGATGCATCTGCATATTCACGCCCACCTTTCGAACCTATAGATGACCAATTTCCTCCACTACCCTCCCACCTAGACTCCCCTTCGAATCCTAAATCCCCGGCCATAACCCAACTACCTGAAGCTGTTCCTAATCCCTGGATGAAATCTGGTCCTTTCTCCCCCAGACCCCAGAAAAAATTTTATCTTAGATTTATACCCCTGCACCCCATGGTTCTGATATGGTCGGTGTTTGCTCAGCGGAGGCGATTTCTGGTGAACTGCAGCACAATACTGTTGTGGGATTTTTCGTGGGTAAGAGACCTAGTTTCTTTTGTTCGTGTAAATCTTTTGAAGCAGTGGAGATTGAGTGGCTATGTTGAAGTTCTTCAATTGCTGAATGGTGGTTTTGCATTCTGATTCTCTTCCTTGGAGGATCGTGATATGGTTCTTGATGTTGGATTGTACCATGTTGGAGGACAACCCATTTTTCTCAATCAGGGGGAACACAATCTTCATACTGGCGGTGTTTTTGGCCTCAAAAAGGTTCCCCTTTGGATTTCCCTTCCTGGACTCCCACTCCATCTCTAGGGAGAGGACTCATTGAGTGAAGTGTGTTCGGTTCTAGGCAAGCCTCTGTTCACCGATAGCACTACTCCAATGAAAACTAGGTGGGCTTATGCTCAAGCATGTATTGAATTTGCTGGAAACATCCCATTGCTTGACTCAATCACTGTAGAATGAAGGTAACGTATTTCACCAGTAGACTGGTGCCCATCTCAATGTCTCTCTTGCGAAGTCTTTGGACATGCTCGCAACTCCCATAAATTGCCTCCTTGTTCGGCTGAGACTGATGATTCTAATGGGCAAGCCTCTGAGAATGCCTCTGCTCCGGCGCCAATTACTAAGGATTCTATCAGGCCAAAGCCACCTTTGTTGTAAGGTTTTGGCCCTAGGAAGATGACTGGAAGGCAAGCTTCCTAGGTTAAAATGACGAATGCCTTGGGGTTGAGCCTGATCCATGAGGACCCGACTCGTGATCCATCCCACCTACCACCTCCGGACTTGCGCTTGGTCCACGGATGCTTGTTGGCTTCTCCCATAACCCCTGCTGGTCCCCTTTCTGCCATGGGCCCTAATATTGTTGACCGTTGCCCCATTCAACATACATTTTTAAATTCCTCTAACCCAGCCCCAAAGCCAATTTGAACCTTTAACCAATTTGGTGCTTTGGCTGCCCTTGACACCCAGTTTGAGCCTGAACCTGCTTCCCAACCTGTGGTCCCCCCTTCCTCTTCGGTTGGCCACACTCCCCACCCCAAACGCCATGCTATCCTTTCTTAGTCCAAATATACCAACTCCATTTCCATTATCGTTGCACATGGGGCCATGGATCACCACTCTTCATCGCCCTCTACCTCCCCTCCTAATCACCTTTCTGGTGTTTCTTTAAGACCCAAATCACCTACTTTCTCAACCCCGCACTAGTCCGTGCCTTCTGTTCCCTTGGAGGGTGGTTCATCTCGATGGTCTGGGGGCCGATGCATTGATTGTTGGATTGGTGTCTTATATTCTATGGGATCCACACAATTATAAGAGTAGTATTTGTATTAGGGTATGAGTCCATTACATGTACGGGATAAACTTATAATTGTGGTGGGATTAGGATTTTTAGGTTTACTTATAAATTCTCTCTGTGTGAGAAAACCTAGGAAAGGCTATAAGGGCTGTCAGAGGATTCTCCTCTGATAGTGGAAAGCTGAAGGCGATGTAAGGCTGACAGATGAGCTAAGCCTGTTAGGTAGAGAGCTGTAGAAGTTTATTGGGAATAAAGAATTTCTCTTTTCTCTAGTGGACGTAGGCATCCCATGATGGGGTGCTGAACCACGTTAATTCTTTGTGTTTTCTTTTTGTTTGCGTCTCCCAATCCTAACAAGTGGTGTCAGAGCTTAGGTTCGGTAGATCAGTCAGTGATCTAGGAGAAGGAAGGAGGTACGCAGTATGAAGAAGAAGAAAAAAAAAGAGGTGTGAGTTTTTTTTTTTATTTTTTTCTCTGATATTCCTTTGGAATGATTAAAAAAAAAAAGAGTTTGAAAATGTAGAAGGGAAAAAAAAAGAGTGTAATGATTACACTTGTTGTGTGGTTTTTTTAAGTTTTTTTGTTTCCACGGTTATCTTTTGAGAAAAAAAAAAGGTGCCATCAAGAAGAGATGGAAGGGAATCTCAGGCTAGGAAGATGATTCTTCCTATCATCGCATGTGAGAGCAGGGATCATGGAGTCGAGATTTACAGAGTTTGACTCAGGTGCGGCGGTAATGGATCTCAGTGGCCTGGTGGACTTGGTCAGATTGGGTATTGGATCTGACGGCTGGTTTAAATCCCAATATGATGCACATAATGGCCAGTTTATGTCGCACCATGGGGCAAAGGAGTACTGGCGGGCTGGGACAAGGAGTCGGATCTCTAGGATGCATTAGAGGTGCATAGGTGAGAGGCTTAGGTTCTAAGGGCAATTGGAGTTGCAGAGGGCTGGGATGAGGAGTCGGTTCTCAAGGTCTGCATTGGAGGTGCGGTGGTGAGAGGCTCGAGTTCCAGGTGCAACTGGAATTGCAGGAGGACTGTAAGTGACAGTGATCTTTTCGATGATGCTGCAGCAGTGAGAGAGACAGAGTCACATCACATCGTATGGTGGTGAGCTGTACGGGACACCCGGACGGGGTGTGGGCTATGCTAGTTTGGCTGTAGCGGTTTGATAGAAACGAGTTTACAGAATCAATATCAACGGATTTTCTTCAAGGTGGTTTGCAGAATCCAAGCCAGGTGGAGATTTGTTAGGTTAGTGTCTTGTATTCTGTGGGGTCCACGCAATTATAAGGGTAGTATTTGTATTAGGGTATGAGCCTATTACATGTACGGGGTAAACTTATAATTGTGGTGGGATTAGGATTTTTAGGTTTTCTTATAAATTGTTTCTGTGTAGAAAACCTAGGAAAGGCTGTAAGGGCTGTCATATGATTCTCCTCTGACAGTGGAGAGCTGAAGGCGTTATAAGGCTGACAGATGAGCTAAACCTGTCAGGTAGAGAGCTATAGAAGTTTCTTGGGAATAAAGAATTTCTCTTTTCTCTGGTGGATGTAGGAATCCCACGATGGGGTGCTGAACCACGTTGATTCTTTGTGTTTTCTTCTTGTTTGCGTCTCCTAATCCTAACATTGATGTGTTCCTGCCTTCTCTATCTATTATTCCCCCTGGAGTTTTCTCTTTATCTGATGAGATACCAAGCAATTCCCCCTGGGATGATGATGATAGGGGGTAGTCTTTAATGGCTCCAGCTAGGTATGGCGGTGCCTCTGGTTTCTCCAAACCATCTGAATTGAGGAGTGATAAGTCTGGGAGTAGTGTGAAGTATGACCGGGATGATGCTAGGAGTAGTGTTTCAGGAGGGTGCATTATCTCCCTTGCAAGGTGATGAGGGAAGTTTGGCCAGTAGGAATAAGGCCTTGTTATGGATGATAGCATTGATATCACTATGGTAGGAAATGAAGTTCACCGGGATCTAAGCTGGGAAGAACGAATGGAGGAGGACCTGCAACTCACGCAATCAAAATCAATTCAATGAACTGTTTATCATGGAACATCTGGGGCTTCAACAGCCTAGTGAAGAAAAAATCAGTCAAAATTCTTCTCAAGAAGCATAATGTAGGTATTTGTTGTTTGATCAATCCAAAATAAAGAAGGAAAAAATCAATCTCCAGCTGATATCAACGGTTAAAGGTTGGGATTTTGTTTACTGTGATGCTGGAAATGAAGTTCCCAGAATCATTGTATGGTGGAACCCATCTTCTTTCAGAGTTGAGTTATCAAGTGCAGATGCGCAAATGATCCATTGCAAAGTTCAGATTCTGAAAACAGATAAGCATTTCCTCCTATCTTCAGTGTATGGCTCCAATAATCCCAATTCCCATAGGCTTTTGTGGCAAAATCTGGTCAATATTGCTGGTTTAGTGATGAGCCCCTGGACTGTCATTGGAGACTTTAATGTGATCCAAAGTAGTGAAGAAAAGTGGGGTGGTAATCCAATGAATGGGCTGGCCTCTTCAGATTTTAATGAATGCCTCTTTGACTGTAATCTGTTTGACTTGAAATGGTCTAGCTAGGACTTCACATGGTCAAACAATCAAGCTGGTATCAATCGGATTCTGATGAACTTGATATGACACTGAGAGGGGGGGTGAATCAGTGTCTTAAACTTTTCTCTGATAAATTCACTGCTGCCTAGAGCTGATGGATATCTGATTTTTTTTATATACACACAAGCGTATGCAAATCCACCTCGCTACCACTCAGTGGCCAGGTCTATCAGATTTGCACACCCACCCTGCAAGCCATTCCACACACTCCAAAATATACTAGAAAGCAAAGATAAAGAAGACAGAGATATTATGTGGTTCACCACCATAGTATGTGATGGCTAGTCCATGGAGTAATGCCCCCGGACTCCGTAGTTACTCAATACTCAACTTTTAGTCTCTTACAGACAAGGATACTAACCCTAGATTTTATCAGCATAAAACTGAGAGGGCGTAACAACGTCAGGATTCAGGCTTCAATAGCCAGTGTCCAGCACCCACTGAACACAACACAAATAAAATATTTTGGGGCTTATAAGAATTGCCCTATAATGAAACCCACAAACTAGATAGGTATTCTACTTTTTCTTTTCACCTATACTAGCATACAGTGCATAGAAAACATTAAAAAAGATAGGGAATGAGAAAATCTCACAACCGATATTCTTGAATGGCCAGTAATAATTTTTGAAGCTCCACACTGCTTTGAGAAACCTTAAACAGCCTTCAATGATAGTAAAACTTGATTCATAGAGCACACCTTGCTCATAGGCTTCCAATCTTCTCCACACAATCCATAATCACCATGAATGGAAAAATAAAAAGTCTACCAACATCTCACAGGGATTCAATAATCTATTGATGAGCAGAGAAGAGGTAGTTGGTGATGAATCATCCTATAGGGCACGAAAACCTAGAAAATCCTTTTCTTAAGCTTCAAAACACTCTTTTCGATTTTTCTCAGCAATATTTCGACTCCCAACGATGCCCAATAGGTAGAGCATCCAAAAATATGGAAACTGCAACTTGAACGGACCGATTTGGAGTTCGGATGAACAAGTTATGGCAGTTTGAAGTTCGGCCAATAATATATAAGGAAAGGGAATCTTTCCAAACAAAACCGTGCACCTGCGCCGCTCCATAGCCAAGCCGCCGCTGCGTTGTCGAGCATTCATTGGCTGCGCAGAGAATAAATAAATTACGGCGTCGGATCTGAGAAGAAAAGGCAGGATTGATCTTGGTTCATCAAATTTGAATAAATCACGCCTCCGAAAATCGGCACTGATAGATGTCGTTAGATTGAGATCCGCATGCCGCCATACCATATGTGTGCAACACAAATTCAAAGTGGCTTGTCCGTGAAACGCAATACACCATATTAACTTACCTCCATCCAATGAGAACGCATGCGGGAGAATCTTGACGCGTCAGATGAGTCACACCATAGCCCGCCTTAATCTGATCCATCCAATCTGGATCTTGACGACGTGGCTGCTTTTAGACTACCGATTTCGGATCTTCTTCTTTGTTACATGCCGAAAATGCCCCTGAGAACCTTTAAAAAGGCCTCTGTAACCGACAATGTATCAAACAACCCTATAGACGAATTTTCTACCCGAGAACTTCTCTCTAACCGGGTTTACTTTCTCTCTCTAAAAATTATGTCAAACTGGTGGTGGGTGCGGAAAGGGGGTGCGGCAAGGGGCCATGTGCATGGCATGCGGCAATAGGCTTGCGGGCCTTGCTGCCTTGCGGGCCTACTGCTACAAGGCATGCCATGGTTGCTGCCTAGCATGCGGCTGTGGCATGCCAAGCCATGGCTGGCCTCGGCTATATGATGCTGCGGCCGGTCCTCAGCCAAACTGACTACCAGTGGGTCCCACCCACACCTGGGTCCCATAATTCTCTCTCTCCTCTTTCTCTCTCTACAGTCTCTCACTTGATTTCTCTCTCTTCATGCTCGCTTCATATTTGATGCTTCAAGATGCCGCAACACTGAAGAAGATGTAGAAGATGCCGATAATCCCATCAAAACTATTCCACATCATCAGTGGGGTCCACAGACATTCTCTCTCCTCAAACTAACCAATTTTTCCAACAATTACAATCCAAAGGTCAACAGATTCGATGTAAGCTCGATTGTTTGCTCATCAAGCATGTTTGGATGATGACCTCCAGAATTCAGAAGCTATTTTTTTGGATCCAGGCGTATCGGATCATAGTCCTAGTCTATTGAAATTAGATGAGAAAATTTTTTTTGGGCCGAAGCCTTTTAGGTTAATTAACTCTTGGGTTGACAGATCGAAATTCCTTCCTATGATCCAACAAGCTTGGTAAAAGCCTATCGGTCAAAATTTGAGTCCTCTTTCAGCTATTGCAGCTAAGCTTAAGAATGTGAAACAGGATCTCAAAAGATGGAATCGAGAAACTTTTGGTAATGTCCATGAATCTGTCCGGTTGGCTGAAGATGAGCTGGCATCTATTCGGTGGTCTCTAGATGCTTGTCCCCATGATTCCTCTCTAGCTTTGGCTGAAAAAGAAGCTAGAGTGATGTTGATGAAGGCCCTAGAGAATCTCCTAATGAGGAGAAGTTTCTAAAGTAGAAATCAAGAATAGAATGGCTTGATCTAGGGGACAAAAACAACAAGCTTTTCCACCAAAGTATGAAATGGCACCACTTTTCCAACTCCTTCTATGCCATTAAGGACTCCAATGGAGGTACAATTGAAGACCCTGTTCTAATTAAGAGGGAAGCCGAGCTCCATTTTATGAAGCTATTTGATGACAATGATGCAAATCTAGATGCGGCCACTATACAAAGCATGTCCCTTCCCTGTATCTTCTCAATGAATTAGATGGAGATGCTAATGCATCCTATTTCAGATGATGAGATCAAAAGAACCATATTCTTTTTCGATGGAAACAAGGCCCTTGGGCCTGATGGATTCAATGCCCATTTCTACAGAACTACATGGAGTATTATTGGTTTGGAGGTAACTAGTGCGATTAAGTGGTTTTTTAGTAATCCTTACCTGCCTAGAGATGTTGATGGCACTTTCCTTTGCTTGATCCCAAAGATATCTTGTCCTAATTCCTTTGCAGACTTTAGACCTATTGCATTATGCAATGTTCTGTATAAATTTATAGCTAAGATTTTAGCTAGCAGAATGCAGATGGTGATATCCTCCTTAGTAGCTCTCAATCAGTCGGCCTTCATCAAAGGAAGAAACATAGCAGATAATGTGCTTCTTTGTCATGTGATTGTTCGAGGGATGGAGAGATCTTCTTGCCCTCCCATTACTGTCCTCAAGGTCGATTTGCATAAAGCTTATGATTCTCTTGATAGGAACTATCTGTTACTGGTTTTGAGGAAAATGGGATTTTTAGATATGTTTATTAAATGGATCAGTGCTTGCATCCACACTCCTATGTTCTCAGTTCTTGTGAATGGTAGTCCGGCTAGGTACTTCAGAAGAAGAAGGGGTATTAGGCAAGGTGACCCTCTGTCATCCTATCTTTTCACTCTTCGCTATGGAGCCTCTTTCTATTATGATGGATGATGCAGTCCGAAGGAAGGTTTTCAATCTAACTCACAGATGCAAAGCCCTTGTCATTTCTCACCTCATGTTTGCAGATGACCTCATGATTTTTGTAAAAACAGATTATCGGTCTATATCAAATGCCATTGAAATTCTTTAGGGCTTCTCCTCTTGTTCAGGCCTCATTATCAATTTCTCAAAATCTTCCATCCTCATAGGAGGAATTGAAGCAAATATTAAAAATGAGCTTGCTGCTGCTAGTGGTTTTTCTCAGGGTTCTCTCCCTATTACTTATCTTGGTGTTCCCTTGGTAGCAGCTAGTCTTTCTTACAGGGACTGTGAGCCCATTGTGGATAAGATTTGTATGAAAATTGAGGGTTGGAAATGTAGATTTCTATCCTTTGCATGTCGCCTTCAGCTTATCTCTTCTGTGCTTCAAGGTGGCTATTTCTACTGGGCTGGGCTCTTTGGGCTGCCAGCCAAAACCATATCTTCTATTGAGTCCCTGTTTGCCAGATTTTTATGGGCTGGGCCTGATTCTAAAAGGAAGATTCACTTCATAAGTTGGCAAAGAATCTGCCATCCGAAAAATGAGGGAGGATTGGGCATTCGGAGAGTTCAAGACATGTCAAAAGCTGGAGGTATGAAACACCTATGGAATATTATCCTAAACAAAGATAGTCTTTGGGTCAAATGGGCAAAATCTTCTTATCTCAAAAAAGACTCACTTTGGACTGTAAGGACCTCAAAAAAGTTCTCTTGGATGTGGAGAAAAATCATTAAGTATAGGGACTTATTCAAATCCAGAGTTAATTATACTTTGGGATAAGGGGAAAATGTCCTTTTTTGTTTGGATCCTTGGTTATCAAGAGAGGCTCTTTGGAACAAATTCCAGGATCTTCACCCATATGTGGAGAGCAACAACAAGATGGCCAGCATCCGTGACTTTTGGGATGGAAATTCTTGAAAGGATTGCCCAGATGGCAATAATCCTTCTCTAAGAGAAACATGGACTGATTTACTGCATAACCCCATAAGGCCAAATGAAGAGAGAGACAAAATTCTATGGAAGAAATCAAGCGGATTATTGGCTGATTATTCGATCAAGGAAGGTTGGAAGACTGTTCGGGTTCACAAGCCTAAGGTCCAGTGGTACCAAGCTATATGGTTTCCTTTGTACAATCCCAAGAACTCCACTGCTTGGCGTGCTTGTTTGAATGCCCTCCCAACTACGGACCAGCTGGCTGTACAAAACATTTTCGTTCCTCCTATGTGCTGCTTTTGTTGGCATGGAAGAGATACAAGAGATCATATCTTCTTTGAATGCAAATTCTCAATTTATGTCTGGAGGAAGTGCTTCTCCTAGTGCAGCAGTGTGTCTCTTAATCCTGAGTCCTTGGAATATGAAGCTGCTCGAATCACGTCCTCCAACAAAAAGGGTAATTCTTGGTCCTCTATTCCGGGATTGGTCCTTAATGCTATGATTTTCCACATATGGAAAGAGAGAAATACCAGAATATTTTCCGAAGCAGTCGAAAACGAGAGATAAAGTTGTGTCGGAGGTTGTTAAGGAGATTCAAGATAAAATCTTGACAGTGGGGTTCAAGAGTCCGGCTAACCAAGCTGAGAGGTTCATTTGTACCAACTGGAACATTGATGTCCACTAGATCCATTTGTTTTGTCGGTCCCTTGTTTGGATTCCAAGTTGTAATTCTTTGTTAGTTGTGGTGTCTTCTGTGGTTTAGTGGCCGTTTTGACTCCCTCCTGTTGCAGAGGGTCTTGTTTTGTTCCCCCCTCTTTGGGGTTTTTTCAATAATATTATCTATTTACCCTAAAAAAAAAAAAATAATCCACCCTTTAGAATTAACAAAACTTTGCCTTCTTGTTATGAAGTTATGATATGCCCCCCTCCTAGAATCTTATCCCTTGATTTCTTTATTCTAAAGCAGAGAACCTCTCATTTTTTTAAATTTAGCCAATCTAATTTTTTTTTGGGAGAATGTCCAGTAATGTATACAAGTACATATGCATGAATATATACAAAATGCATATCAATACAAATGATGCATTTCGAATTAAACTTTGAAATTTGACAAAGTAGCTAAATTTAATGGACATATTATATGCCCACATGACATAATAGATGACCTATGAGATTTGGAAAAATAATAGATCATTGGGACTATAATTTGCTTTCTTTTAATTAATAAAATAGTAAAAAAAATCAATGAAATGTATTTTTTAAATGTATTTTTTGTAACAACATCTCTTGATAAATACTCAAAAAATCAGAGTCCATTGATTGTTCTTATCAATTCTAATTTCTAGGTCCAATTCAAACGGTTTCCAAACCAAAACTCCAAAAAATTCACAAATTTATGTAAACTGTGTGCCCGGTTCATTAGCATGTCGTCCTTCAAAACTTGGCCATACTAGAAGTGATCATTTCAACGGCAAACTCTCTTCCGCCTTCACAACACTTTCCTAAGCGCTTGGTGGGGGCCGGACAAAAAAAAAAAAAAAAAAAAAAAAAAAAAAAAAACCATACTTTTTTTTTTTGATAAGGAAGAAAAAAAACCATACTTATTGGATGGTTGAAGGGAATAAGGCCCTATGCGTGTATGCGCTTGTAGCTAAAGAAATGTGTTCTATGGCCTCAGAAAAGGCTGAAGCGATAATGCTTTCTCTTACAATAGAAAGGGGAAGCGGAAGTAGCAGCTGCTGGTCGTCATGTTAGTGAATTTTCTGATGTTTCATTCTCAATAATAATTTCTAGGTCTGATTCAAATGGTTTCTGAACCAATTCTATATAATTTCAATTCAAATTGAAAATATGGGCTCGAAGAGGGTCCGATTCCGGTTTTTTAAGCCTTGATCAGCACTTACACGTTCGAAGCGAAGCCCATCGGATTAACGGTGTCAACCAGTATGGTATTCGATATACTGTACAGTATAGAAGGCAAAATAGTGATACTGATACCATCTCCTATTGGTTTTGGTTCCAAATTTCCATATCATTACCGTACCCGTTCGATACGATTTTGATATAGGTTTTAATCAGTATTATGTATGGTTTTTATTCGGTATATATGGTTTCTTATTCGAGATATATACGATTTCAATATTCGATTTGATTCGGCATAGGTTTAGTTTTGATAAACGATACTGGTACTGAATTGACACCCTTACAACATGGGCACATCACGCAATCAAACACGTTTTCTAAGGCCATAGGGTATTTGTCGGTCCAACTCATGGATTTAGTTCACGGTATTGGAGCAAGTATCAATATCGGTGTTGGTATTGGATACGAGTACCAACTTGGATCGGTCGAGTGTTTGCCGTATACTGATGTGATAGAATTTTTAGTATCGATCATGTGTCCACCACCGCCAATATTGGTAAGGTATCGATCTCCATACTGATTCAGTAAAACGATACTGTATCTATTAGGTATCTATATCGAACCGATACTAATACCATATGGCCGATATGATACAACTACCTAAAACCTGGAATCCAACCGTGATTATTGTGCCTATGAGACTCTAGAAACATTTTCTTAGCCTCCAACAGTTGTTTAATTTTTACCCCAAGAAAAAAAAAACAGTTGTTGATTAATTTGCCGAATTATTGACGAACGAATAATTTAACCGAATTGAATTATATTCAATGAGTTCAAATAAAAACGTGCCTTTTTTATTACATAAATATTACGATTAATTTATTCCAAACCGAGTTATGCCGAATAATTGGGATAAGAGAAAAACAATTACACGTAAAGGACTAACGGTTAGACTCTTTGTCTTCTCAGTTTCTTGGATTCTGTGGGAGGTGAGAGGACTTATAGTTTCAGACTCTTTTGTCTTCCCTGTTTCTTGGATTTGGTGGGAGGTCGGCTGAGTGCAGGTACACATAAATGCTGGTATGGATAGTTTCCAAAGAAATAAATGCCTTGTTGGAGAAACCACGGACTCACATCCTCTACTCCCACTGATTCGGGGGGAGGGGGACGTTTTCGTCCTATGATTGACACATGAGGTTAGGATGAATCCAAATCCTCTATTCGAGTAACACCTAACTAACAAGTTGAGTCGATAAGAGATGTCTATTCAAATGAAAGATTCGAATTCATCCAAACCTCACATGTCAATCATCTGGGATGTCTCCTTCCTCACGAATCACTGGGAGGAGAGGATTTGAATCAGAGAAACCATACTCCACGCATGGTATCGTTGAGAGGTTTTATGGGATATTTTATGAAAGAGAATTAATAAGGGGGTACAGTTCTGAATCAGAATCGGATTATAGGAATTCAGGTTCCTCGAGTTCGTTAACTCTAGTTCTGACTCCACATCTAAGGTATGAACATATGACGAAACCGAGAGGGGCCTGAGATGCTGCAAGCGTCAGGAGAGAGGATTGGGCTCATATTTTTAGCCATATGATTGATTGAGCAGATTTACATTTACCCTCCCACTTCAGTTGCTTCAGAATTTTTTTTTTGGTAAAACAGCCTTCTTTTGCTCAAGATTCCATAAAAGGAGAGGAAATTGGATCCATCCCTGGAGGCATAGGCATAGACGGAGAAAGCAGAAGCTCAGGGATAGGTTGAAGTAGGAGCAAGGGAGGGGATTGAATGAGGGATGCATCTTCTGAACTGCTTGAGAGCTGGAAGATTGGGATATCCCGACTTAGACTACCTTTTAAAGGTAAGATATCAACCTTTGATGGGGAGGATAGAGCGGATAAGAAATGAATGCAAGCTTTATCCCCTTCTTTATGCAACTCCTCTTCTCAGATACAGATCGGTTGGACTAGAGTGCCTTTCGGGGGATATTGACTGAAATGCCCCTCCCTATTTTCATCTTAAAGAAATAGTTTGAGAATCGGGCTTATCCACGAGAAGCCCTATGCTCATTGCGCTAAGGTAGCTTGCTAACTCTCGTGCCTATCAATGGATAATCCCTTCGCTTCACTCATCTATTGACGTACACTAAAAGAGTGAAAGAATGTCTTCTCCTACGGAGCCTCCTTCTGCCAAAGATTTGTTAGCCACAAAATAGAAACGGACCAATTAACCTCCTTTACTAAAGTTAACGCCCTCTGGGCTAGGGAATGGACTTCCTCATTAGACTCCATAGGAATAAACTTAAGACAGACATTTTCCACCCTTTCCGCCTTTGCGTGGATATCCTCCACAATAGAAAGAACATAAACATTGCTTCAGAATTAAACATTGTGAAAACAAGGACTCATAGGTTCAGATTTCTTTTCGTCTCTCTCTCTCTCTCTCTCTCTCTCTCTCTCCACTTCAGGGGCTTGACCAGGGAATATTGACAAAGCACAAGCTTCCTTTGCGTGCCTATTATCATTGGTTTCATCTTGGAGCTGTGACAGGTGATTTTCTCTCTTTTATGGATCTATGTTCACAGAGAGAGAGAGATCTTGTAATAATAAAACCCACAGTTTTTTTTTGGTTAATAAAACCCACAGTATTCTTTTTTTCCTGTTTAGATCATTAATTAGAAAAGACCGAAAGGAGGGGGACATATAAGCCCAATTAGGCAACCCACTAGCTAGAGACAGAGGCCAACATGGCCCTACCACCAACCCAAAAACCAGGGGTATCTAACCAACCACAAACTCAATACCCTACTTAGCCTTGATATAACCAGCCTTTGGGGACAGTATACAGACAAAACAAATAGATTTACATTTTTCTACAACATCCTCTTCAATACATTTAACAATTTGCTCCCTCGGCCTTCCTTTGTTGCAACAGACACGAAGGTTCCTTTCTCTCCAAATATGGTTGATTGTAGCACAAAATGCAAGTTTGGTGACCTTCCTGATTGCTCCACATTTGTCGGCCTTTTTTGCAATCCACAAAGCTTCCTCCACTGCTGACCGGCCAACCTGGTTTGTCTTGAAACATAATTTCTTAATTGCAGTCCAGATCAACCTAGACAAAAGACGAGAAAAACAAGTGGTCTCTTGTATCCACACCGGTCCAACACATAGAGCAATTGCTATTAACAATGATCGATCGGATCTGCAGTTCCTTACTGGTAGGGAGGGCGATCCATAAGAATCTCCATGTTGTCTCTGATCAAACAGATTCAAAATTCAAAATTGGTACAACTGCAAGAAACCTAAGGCTCCTCAACTAGACCTGTAAGACTCTAAAGCGAATGAAGAGTTGGAGAACTCAGTCAAACCCACTAAGGCTAAGGTATTTTACACTCGCAACCCAAATTCACTTGGAGCAACTAAGCAGAAACATTTAAATGAAGCAATCCTGGTGCAGCCAAAGGAGTTGATATAGTAGCAGTTGGAAATCGAATGTACATTGTGCCATCAATTGAAGTAGATTGAATTGAGCATACACATGTGAGATCAACTTATGAATCAGTTCATGAATTGCTTCAACTCAGCCTTGATTATGAGGACAAAACTGAAAATGGAAGCTTTTCTGTCTTATGTTCATCAAGGGGTGGTGGTATACCTTGTATCTTCATCATACAGAAATACTTGACAGGTATAGTAGCCCCAGCTTGCATGCACAACTCAATCACAGCTGGAGCACGCCCATAAAAATCACGTCCCTTGTCAAGAAGCACTGGGGGATCCTGAGGTCGCCGCCGCCAGATGACCTTGGGAGGCACCAAATCGTCAACTTTGGCCTTCTTCCATAGATGGGTACTGCGCCAACCCTCATACTTAAACACCCCACAAAACCGTGCCTTATGACCAGAGGGTCCAATATGAACTTCTGAGCAGTATTTGCAGGACTTCGCCGGATAAACCAACAATAATTTCTCAACACCTGATCTCATCCTCTCCCATGCCTCCAAAGTACACTTTGCCACAGATGTTAGCTCATGCCACGATAAGGACTTGGCAACGACACTGTCATTTATACCATTGTCTGCTCTTAAGCTGCTGCTGTGCAGGCATTCATCATATACATTGGCCCCAGCTTGATAGCATAGCTCCAGGACTGCCGGAAGACGCTCAAAATCAAGCCTTTGGTCATGTTTAATGACGTCTTGAAACATACTACTCTGGAGGTGAAAGCTCTCAACAGGGACTAGAATATCATTCAAGGTACCATCAATCCAGGTATGATCCTGGTTCTTGGCACGTCGTCTGAAACCATGGCAAGTTTGAATCAGATGACCATTTTCACCAATAAATAATTCTGGGCAGAACCTGCAAAGAATTTAATGAATCAGGTAAGAAAAAGAAGTAAGACACGATTTAGCACCTGGAACAAGTATTTGTGTTTCCTGTTTCTTATAACATGATTTAGCATCTCATAAGAAAAACATAATCTAGAAAAAGAAGTCAGACATGTGAAACCTGGACTGGCAATTTGCTATCTTCAATGGCAGGTTATTGTTATAAAAAATATAAGAAGAGTTATAGTTTTTTTTTTTTTTTTTACTCAACATGTAGATTTTCCTTTTGATATTCAATTTATCTTTAAAATAGGACTAATTAGCTTTGGGTCACACAAGTTTCAATGGTTTAAAGATGAGATTGGTATGGACTCTTGACAATTGTTGCCAAGACATCAAAGAACTCTAAAGATGAGATTGGTACTAACTCTCAGGATTATCGTCAAGATATCAAAGAACTCCCAAAGAATATTCCTTGCCTAGAGTATAATTTGAAGTTGTAGGACAATATCTATTGTCATAGATCATTTTATCACCATTTTGATTCAGGGTGAAGTTAGGCAATCAAGGTGTGGTCAAGTCAAATAAAAAAAAAAAAAAAAAAAAAGGCAGGACCATTATCAGTCAACACAGAGAAAATTAGTTTCTGTTTCTTAATAGCCAAAGCTCCACAAGTGAATCATGATAAATCAATTCATTAGTTGTTACTTTGCTTTCATCAAACAATTTTAGCAAAGATTTCCATCCACATAAAAAGGTATATAATCAGTGACAAAGGAGTTCAACACTGAATATCAAGTAGATTCTGAAACTATGCCAGCATCGGTCATCCGGACAGGTTGAACTTCCAGGATGTTGAATTAGTCATTTGATACTTCACCCAATCCTTTGCAATTGAAATCTAAAGATAGTTGCTTCTTGTGAATAATAAATCTGGTCTTGAGTTTTGGGTCCTCATCACATATGATTCTAGTTTCTAGCTCTCCATTTAAGACAAACCTTCTGCCCTGCAACAAACCATATGTGTTGAGGTAATTCTGTTTGGGAAGCACCAAAAACCATCCCAGTTAGTTGCAAACTATTAACCAATTCATAGAAATCCCTGGCTTTGGTGCTTAAATCATTTATCCGTTAGACATAATCAGGGGAAGAAATCTCTTTCATAAGAGTTTTCATCAATAAATTAAAAAAAACCCAATACAACACGAAGACATGAAAATCAAATTCCTGCGAAGTTATAATGGCTTGATGCAGTGGGACTCACTTGCAAGCCTTGATTGGGATGAATTTGATAAGGTTAGAAACGCCTTCAATTACAAGCGCTCTGGCCTTAACAACATCATTCGCCACAGGAATCATGGCTTGAACCGGATAGTCCTTAGCTCTGCGTCTGATTCTTTCAAGAATCATAGATCGCAGCTCATTCCAGTCCACTCTGGAGCTATAAAATCGGGAACCACTGAAGCTTTCCAACAAATGGTACCAAAGCTTCTGCTTCAATGCCATGAGCACTGCAATAAGAGATACACAAATGGGCCGAAGATTATCAATTACGGTCATTACAGCATTATCACAAACAGCTGGTTTCACATAGTATAACTATTAACGAAACAAAAAAATCCGTCATTATTCATTACTGCAAAAGTGGGATCTGTTAGATCTCACCGAGACAAGCGGGAAGAGAGTACGGAAACACAGAGGGATTGAGGAGCAAATACATACCTGGGTTCTCCGCCGGGGGGCGACCTTTAAATATTATAAAAATGAACTCTCAAAGATGGGTGAAAACCAATTGACAATCAAGACAATTGGGAGGAACTATGGAAGTATATATGATTGAATTTTGCTTTTGAATTCGACCCATGAAATCAAGACAATTTCTGAAGACAGAGTTTGCGTGGAAGTGCACAAAAAGCTCCGAGGGTCAAGGAAATCCTGCACCGATCAAATGTACTCTTTGTTCTAAACTTGGGCACGCTCAGGGTGAGTGTCCGGAGCTGAGATAGGCGTTGGGAGGTACAGTGAGGCCAGCAACAGATGGTGGCAGTAGGGCTCCGAAAGCTCGGGTAGGGGAGCTGGAAGATTTGGCGGACTCTCCAAGGGCTGGAGTTAACCAATCCACACCAATCCCTCAGGTTTCTATGGGTGGTGTTCGAACTGATGGGGTTCATGCGAACCTGTCTGGGTCATGGGCCGACATTCTCCCGGCTGCAGGGTCTCAGAATCAGGGGGACGGGGCTCTACAAAATTCCATAGGGGTAGGGAATCAGGGACTAGATCGTCTGCTGCACTTTTGTGTATTAGTTTCGATCTTGAACTTTAGAAGGGCATCGGGACACAATCCGGATGCACTTTAAATATTCAGGATCACCTCTGCTATATAGGAGTGTAGCAGAGGATCTTTTTTCAAGAATCAGATACGGTTACATTCTGGGGAGGAATCTTGGCTCCCTAACCAGGGTTGAGTTCAAGCATTATTCCCGTGGTTTGCGGAAGTGGCGGCTGTGGATGCCCTATTGCATGACCCAGTGGGGGAGTTTACAAGGGGAGTTTACAATGGTGCAGAAGCGTCCTAAAGAGTGCCCTCTTAGAAGGCTCCTCAAAAGACAACCTTGACTAGAAAAGGGTGCTGGATGAAGTCCCTCTTATGGAACAGGACATCTTTTTACATTTTTCTTTTGCTAAATAGTCAGCAAATTGTATTAATAAAAAATGAAGTTGCTTAATTGAAATACAAGTCTACTACTGGTGCTACCCCACCTTTGACAATGCCATCAGCAGGGCACAATACATACCACAAAATTCCCACCTGCAGCATTGCCATTAGTAGGAACTTGTTCATGGATGAAACCAATACTATCAGGTAAATCTATATTGAGGGCTATGGGAAGCATCCGACACCACCTCACTTGCTACAAAGTCAGGCAAGCACCCCATATATATGATCTCTTGTCAAAACCTCCCCTTTTAGTAGCCTGTTAGTTACTGTGTCCATCTCCCTGAAGCAGTGTGTGTACCTCATATCACTGTTAAATATGGCCCACATGGGCCCAGCCTACCAAATCAAGAACCTACCAAATAGGCTGATACTCCTATTTTTCCTTCCTTATTTCAATTGTTATTTCCTTTTTATTGTTATTTGTTTCTTTTTATATCTCTTCTTATTTATGGAGACTTTCTCTATGTAATTGGATACTTTTTGCTTATAAATAAGATTGGTGTCTAAGAGGGAGAGGTATTGATATCAACTACAACACCTTGTTGTTTTTGTGATCTGCTCTCCACTTCTTCTTCTTCTTCTTCTTCTTCTTCTTCTTCTAATTTCTTCTTCTCTCTTCTTCTCTCTTCTTCATTCTTTGTTTTTCTGATTTGTGTTTGAGGTTATGTGGTTTTGTTACATGGTATCAGAGCATTAGATCTTGGCTATCTTCAACACTTGGTTTGATAAGCCTTTGATATTTTTGCTCTATCTATGTACTGATTTTACTTGGTGTTTTAGATGATCAAGATCTGTTATACCTACTACTATGCTGTTCATGTGTGATTGATAACATCTTGATCATCTTCTTATTGTCTATGTGGTAAGCATTCATTACAATTTTTTACCTATCATCCTACCGCCACCCCTCTTGAGCCATCATTCCTTTGGCCACTCAGTTGGCTGAACCGAGATTTTTTTGCAAAGATAGATATATATTGTATAACCCCACTACCTCCATTTTCCTTTGCTTTTTTGAGCCTTATTTTCTTAGCCAACCGGTTGGCTGAACCGGGTGAAAGTAGAACAATTAATTTGCATTGCTTGGTTGTGATGACTGATTATAAGCCTTCAGAAGTTCAGATCATCTCTATAAAATTAAAAGGGGTGTCAAACTACCTTTTATGGGCTCAAGCTATTAAAACCTTTATTCTCTCTAAAGAAAAACTGTCCTTGTTGTTTGATGATGCACCTGACCATGATTCTAAGGATCCAGCATCTGTGAAGACATATAATACATGGCTTCGTGATAATTTCATGGTTCAAACTTGGTTATGGAATAGTATAGAGGCTTTTATCTTACCTACTGTAATGTTTCATGATACCGCCAAAGCCATCTGAGCTGATTTAAAGGAGACCTATGGTCAAGATAAGAATGTTTCTAGGATTTATGACCTCTATAAGAGAATGTTTACTTATTCCATTGGTGACAAATCTCCGATTGATTACTATGGAGGCTTCAAAGGCCTCATTGAAGAGATCCAGGCTGTGTAACCGCTTTCTACTGATATTAACAAACTGAAAACTCAACAGTCTGAGTTTTATGTGGCAAAATTTCTGGCTGACCTTTCTTCTGAGTATCAAGTTGTGAAGAGTCAGCTGCTTTCCGGTGCTTCCATACCTACCCTAAGCGAGACGTTCTTTCGTCTCCAACATTTGGTTCCTCAGACTGACACTTCCCAAAGAGATACAACTGCTTTGTTTGCTGGCCGTGGTCGGGGTACCCCCTCTAGGGGTCGTGGCTCCAACCGAGGTCGTGGCCGTGGTCGTGGTTTTGGCCGTTCTCAAATTGATAAATCTACCCGCTTTTGTACTCATTGTAATAAATCCAACCACACTGCTGATACATGTTGGGATAAATTTGGTCGCCCTAAATGGGCAGATAATTTGGTGAATACTGTAACCATTGATGATGCATCCCCGACTGCACTGGTTCCACCATCTATATTTGCTCCATCTTCTGATCAGTATGAAGCCCTTCTTCGAAGGGTTCAAAACTTTGAGAACATTGGACTCTCTTCTACTGCTACTTTAGCTCGTACAAGTACAACTGTCCTTCTTTCCTACACATCCCCTCACCCTTGGATCATTGATTCAGGTGCTACCTGTCACATGACGGGTCAGTCCTCTGTCTTTTCATCCCTTCATAACACAAATAAACCTATTACTATTTTCCTTGCTGATGGGTCCTCTACTAATGCCTCTCAGTATGGTAATGTTTCTCTTAACCAGTTTATGTCCTTACCCTCTATCCTACATGTACCTAATTTTCCTCTTAATCTTTTGTCTATTAGTCAACTAACTAAATCTCTCAATTGTGTCGCTACCTTTTATCCCTCCTATTGTACTTTTCAGGATCTCAGGACCAAGGAGATGATTGGTGGCGGACGTGAGCATGCTGGTCTGTACTACTTGGAGCCCACTGAACATTTACCTATTGCTGCAACTACTACTATTACTACTACTCCTCTTAAATGGCATCAACGGCTTAGTCATTTGTCTTTGTCTAAGATGAAGATTCTTATTTCTGGTTGCAAGTCTCTAACTTCATTACAATGTGAGGCTTGTGAGTTAGGAAAACATCGTCGTTCGTCTTTCCCTTCTAGTTCTAGTCCTAAGAATTCTACTCCATTTTCTTTAGTGCGTTCTGATATTTGGGGCCCTTGTTGTGTACCCAATAGGTTAGGTTTTCCTTATTTTGTAACCTTTGTGGATGATTTTTCCAGGATGACCTGACTTTATTTAATAAAAGATCGTTCTGAGTTTCTTTCTTTTTCAAAAGGTTTCATAAGGAGATTCTTACTTAGTTTGGAGTTTCAATTAAAGTGTTACGTACAGATAATGCTCTTGAATATGTTCAAAATTCTGTATCTGATTTTTGTTTTGCTAATGGTATAATCCATTATACCAGTTGTGCCTATACCCCTCAACAGAATGGGGTTGCTGAACGTAAAAATAGGCATCTTCTGGATATTGCCAGGTCACTAATGTTTCACATGAATGTCCCTCAGTTTTATTGGTGTGACGCTGTCTTGACATCTTGTTTTCTCATAAATCGTATGTTTTCTTCTGTTTTACATGACAAAGTCCCATTCCGTTTTCTTTATCCTAACATTCCTTTGTTTCCTGTTCATCCTAGAGTTTTTGGTAGTACATGCTTTGTTCACATTATGCATTCTAAATTGGGAAAACTTTCTCTCGTTCTCTAAAGTGTATCTTTCTTGGTTATTCTTGTACTCAAAAGGGGTAGAGGTGTTTCGATCCTACTACCAAACGTCACTATGTCAGTCATGATGTTACTTTCTTCGAAGATAAGCCATACTATAATGTTTTGGTGCCATCTCCTTTACCTCCATCTGAACCACCAATTCCTTTAGTCCCTACCTTACCTGATGCTCCTGAACCACACACTGATTCCACCTTACCGTCTGAACCACAAACTGACCCTCCACCTCCCCTGTAGGTTTATACACGACATTAAGCAGTGGCTCCAACTACTACTGCACCAGCTGCTTCGTCAACTACTACTCTTGATCCTGAGGTCTCTTCTGATCTCCCTATTGCTCTACGTAAATGTACTCGTACTCGTAAAAGTACTTTTCCTATTGATCATTTTGTTTCCACAGCCCATCTTCCTTGTTGTCACCAAAATTTGGTTCACTCATTATCCACTACTATTGTTCCTACTACCCTTTCCCAAGCCTTGTCCCATCCAGGGTGGAAGGAAGCTATGGATGCTGAAATGGATGCCTTATTGGCACGCCAAACATGGACGCTTGTGGATCTCCCTGCAGGTCATTCAGTGGTTCGTTGTCGATGGGTTTATACAGTGAAGCATAATTTTGATGGGACTGTTGACAGACTAAAGGCTAGACTGGTTGCCAAAGGATTCACTCAGACCTATGGGGTGGATTATTTTGAAACATTTTCTCCTGTTGCTCGTCTCAACTCGGTTCGTGTTATTATTTCGTTAGCTGTTAATCTAGATTGGCCTTTTTATCAAATGGATGTTAAGAATGCCTTCTTGTATGGTGACCTACATGAAGAAGTTTACATGGATCAACCTCTAGGGTATGTTGCTCAGGGAGGGAACTCAACTAAGGTGTGTAAATTGCTTAAAGCAATTTATGGACTAAAACAATCTCCTCGTGCCTGGTTTGATAAGTTCAGCACTGTTATTATAAATTTTGGCTTCGTTACATGTTACTCTGATCATTCTATTTTTGTGAGACGCCATTCTTCTCGTGTCACCATTATTGCTGTGTATGTCGGTGATATTATTATTACAGGGAATGATAAGACTGGTATTGCTGAAATTAAATCTTATCTAAATACTCATTTCCAGATGAAAGACTTAGGTCTTCTTAATTACTAATTGGGGATTGAAGTGGTTCGCAGTAGTAAAAGCATTAGTTTGTCTCAAAGAAAGTATGTACTTGATTTACTTTCTGAGTCCAGAGTTCTTGGAGCTAAACCAGTTGATACACCAATGGATCCACATCAGAAACTTGAAACTTGTGATAGTCCTGAATATTCTGATATTCATCAATACAGACGCTTGGTTGAGAAATTGATTTATCTAACTGTAACTCGGCCTGATATTTCTTTTGCTCTTGGGGTTGTTAGTCAGTTTATGCATGCTCCTAAAGTTGCTCATTGGGAGGCAGCCTGTTACATATTGCGGTATCTCAAGAAAACTCATAGAACTGATCTTATTTATCATCGACATCGGCACTTTGACATTATTGGTTATTCTGATTCTGATTGGGCAGGAGCTGATGGTGATAGACGTTCCACCACTGGATACTGTACTTTTGTTGGAGGTAATCTAGTTACTTGGCAGAGTAAAAAACAAACTAGTATATCCAAGTTTAGTGCTGAAGCTGAATATCGTGCTATGACACATACTACTGCTGAGTTGTTATAGTTGAAAACTCTTCTACAAGAACTTGGATTTCCTATCTCTAGACCTATGTTGTTGATGTGTGACAATCAAGCTGCTATTTATATTGCTAGTAATCCAGTCTTTCATGAGCGTACCAAACACATAGAGGTTGATTATCACTTTGTTCGAGATGCCGTTATGAAGAAGATGATTGTTACTCCCTTTGTATCTTCTTCAAATCAACTTACTGATATTCTTACGAAGCCGTTGTTTGGACCAGCGTATCGATTAAATTGTCACAAGCTTGGATTGAGTGATCTGTATATTCCAAGCTTGAGGGAGGATGTTAAATATGACCCACATGGGCCCAGCCTACCAAATCAAGAACCTACCAAATAGGCTGGTGCTCTTATTTTTCCTTCTTTATTTCAATTGTTATTTCCTTATTATTGTTATTTGTTTCTTTTTATGTCTCCTCTTATTTATGGAAACTTTCTCTATATAATTGGATATTTTTTGCTTATAAATAAGATTGGTGTCTAAGAGGGAGAGGTATTGATCTCAACTACAACACCTTGTTGTTTTTGTGATCTGCTCTCCACTTCTTCTTCTTCTTCTTCTTCTTCTTCTTCTAATTTCTTCTTCTCTCTTCTTCATTCTTTGTTTTTCTGGTTTTGTGCTTGAAGTTATGTGGTTTTGTTACAATCACATTGTGCACAATCCTAAGATATGACTCTTCATTCTTGTTTGATTTCCCATGGCACCTTTGCTGATTTCAAGGAAGTGATTATCGAACCCGAATCACTTTCCAGCCATATTTTACTATATCCCAACTTCCTCACCTCCTGAATGCCTCTTATTGCTCCTCTAACTTTGCCATGAAATTGGTTGTAACGCCTAAATATTGTGCATATGCTATAAGCACACGACCATTCTCATTTCTAATTACACCACCTGCAGATGATTATCCAGGGTTTCCCAAAAAGCAGCCATCAACGTTGACTTTGCACCATAATTTGGACTGGAGGCTTCCAAAATAGTTCCTGTATTAATGTTTTAGCCCCAGCTTTGGATTTGAAATTTAAGCCTTTTGCAATCCGTAAGTCCCATTCTGATTTTATCAAACATGGGTTTAACATGGATAATTCTTGGAAACCCTGTTTCACCTTCATCAAAATCATCTGTGTCGCTGGAATTATATTCTTGTAACAGCTATCATTCCTTGAATGCCATAAGCAAAGATATAACGATATAGAATACTTGATCCCATATCTCTTTCATTGGAGCAATTCGGCTCTTGTCCACCAACTGGTCAGGTCTTCTGTTGGTTGTATGGATGTCCATTTGATACCGAAAAGACCAGCAACTTCTTTCCATAAACAAATCAGCAACTAGGCAATTTGTGAAGATGTGCTCAAATGTCTCTTCCTGTCTTTTGCATAAGTAGCATCTTGACGTGACATTCACCTGCTTTCTTCTAATAAAATCATCAGTGGGCAGCTTCTTATGGTGCCATCTCCAACCCAAGATTGAGTTGTTTGGTGTCATTGATTTTTTCCACACCTTATTAACCCTGTTTGGTTTGCTTTTCTCTCCCTCAATAGATTCCATGCTGATTTGACTGTAAACCTCCCATTTTGTTCACCAGTCCAGACCAACTCATCCTATGGTATGATATGAGCTGTATTTTTCTCGCCTCCTCAGAGCAATGTTGTAATGATTGTGAGTTAACCACCGGGGTCTCCCATTTCCCTCCACTGATGAAACGCTACTCATGTCCAGCTCAAGTTTCTCCTCCAGAGTGAAGTCTCCTAACTAGTTATCTCTCCACAAATTCATTCTAGAGCCATCACCAATTATCCACTTACTATGCTTTGCTGTCCAGTCCCACAGATTACGAATGCTAATCCAGACAGAAGATGTATAAGCAGGTTTCCTCAAGGATCCGTCCCTTGTTTGGTACCTTCCTTGCATAAATTTTGCAAAAGCTGTATTTTCAGATTTGATTTTCAAGATCAGTTTGTACAGAACTGCATTATTCATGTCTTTATGTTTACGAATACCTAGCCCACCTTTGGACTTTGGAGTACATATCATGTCCCATTTTACTGTAACTACTTTCTTTTTATTTGGGTCCCTGGTCCAAATAAAATTTCCACGTCCAAGCTTCAGTTGTTTTTAACTAAACACCGAGGCCATTTGTATACAGAGAATTAATGGGAGAAAACACTGCTAAGAATAGATCTCACCAGTTCTATTCATCCTGTATAAGATAAGAGCATGCCATTCCAAGTAGAAAATTTCTTTCGAAATAATATCCATCAAAGGACCAAACTACTCCTTCCTCATCCTTCCTTGATACAACTCAACTCCGAGGTAGCAAGTTGGGAATTTTCCTTCAGTGAATTGCAGACATTCCAGAAGTCTTTGCTTCTTGTTATGTGAGACATCATCTGAAAAGAAATTTTTGCTTTTATTTGCACTAATTTTCTGCCCACTAAACTCTTCATAGTGATGCAGCATCATTGATTTTAGCCATTTTGCAGAGACCAAGCTAGCCTGCACAAAAACAAATATGTCATCTGCAAATAGCAGATGAGTGGGAGCTATTACAGTCCTTCCTTTATAAATTGAAGTAATCAATCCTTCTTGTTCCATCATTTTTAGTCCTCAACATAGGGCCTCACAAACATAATGGGCGATAGGGGATCACCCCGTCTAAGCCCACGCTCGGCTCCCAAGTACCCAATTGGTCCTCCATTTTATCATGACAGATAGCCTAGTAGATCTAAAAAGGACATACATACAGTTAATAAGAGTTTATGTAAAACCAAACCCCCTGAGTACCTCCATAAGAAAGCTCCATTCCAGAGAATCAGAAGCCTTGTGGATATCCAATTTAAGAGCCATGCTCTTCCTTTGGTTTTTCGACGCATCAGCGAGACTAACTTTAAAGCCAGCCCAACATTATAAAAGCTCCTTGCTCTGATATTAATCTTCCAACAAAACCACCTAGTCTATTTGCAAGAATTTTTGGAATGATTTTATATATAAAATTTCCAACACAAATAGGCCTGTAGTATGATAATTTCATTGCACCAGCTCGTTTTAAGATAAGAGAAATGAAATTATTATTTATCCCATTAGGAACAACACCTTCCATAAAGTTCCATAAAGTAGGATCTGATAGCCTTACATACTTAACTTCCAACGATGTCCCAATAGATATAAAAGAACTTCCCAAGGAATCCGTCAGGTCCTGGTGCACCATTCTAATTCATTCCCGAAGACTACGCCTTGATTTCACCTTCTGTGGGAACTGGAACTGCATCCAGTATATCATTCTCCTCCTGGGAAACTTTATCAATGATGCCTACAAGTACTGCTGAGTGGTCTACGATACCTCCACTCTTGTGAAACAGCTCATAGTAGTTCTTGATATGATTTTTTTTATTTCATCTTGATTTGATAGGACAGCTCTATATTCTGTCTGGACTTCTCTGATAAGATTTATGACCTGTCGGCTTTTAGTCTGATCATGGAAGGTGTTACGATCCCCACATTTAAACCATTTAATAGGACTCTTTTCAGACCGCATCTTTTCCTGTAATTCACAAGCCTCATCATAGACTTTCTCGGCATCCTATGCATCATTATGAAGTTGGTCATTACAAGCAACTGTTTGAACAGTTTCGTGGATGTCCTCTGGTAGTACTTTTGTTCTGACCACTTCTTTTTCTATGTTAGAGAAGTTTTCTCTTGCCCACCTAGCTTATGCTTTAGATTTTTCAGCTTATTAGGCAATACAAAGTAGGGTGAGCCAGACACCACCTTGTTCCACACAACTTCTTTGAAACGTGGGTGTTCCATCCAGAATCTTGGTACTCGGAGTAGCACATTTTTTTGGTCTTGGTATTGTGTCACATCCCACTAGTATTGGTGCATGTTTAGATGCCACTCTTGGTAGAACTCTTGGTAGAACTCTCCGGAATGATCGGCTATCCTTTTCATACCAACTTTCATATCCAAAACTCATGTCAAGAACAGCTTTGACATTTCCCACTGTTTCTATTGTTTGTCCATGTATATTTGAGACCAACTGAAGGTAATTCTACTAGTGAGGCACTACTAAGAAAGGCTTTAAATTAACCTGCTGATGCAGTATTGAATTGGCCTGGCCCTATCTTCTCATGAGATTGTCTATAGCAGTTAAAATCACCTATGACTAACCATGAAACCGTGGGAATGCCCAAAGAGTTCAAATCAGCCCATAGGGCCCTCTTTTTTTTTTTTACTTCGTATACTATAAACATGAATAAATGTCATCAATTGACGATCTCCATCTACCATAGTTGCAACTGTGATTTGCTGGACAGTACTAAGCACCACACTAGGCCTCTTCTAGAAAATCCACAAGTTTGGAACTTTCTCAGCTTTTTCATTGTGAATAAGATCCACCTCATAACCTCTTTGCTACATTAATATTTGTGGGTACTTAGTTGGATGTATCATTGGCTCAGCTAAACACAAAACATCCGGCTTATGCTTTGTCAACATCTCGTTTTGGGGTTTGAGACTCCCCTAATATTCCAAATGATTACTTTCATCGAGAAACCTTTTTACGTAAGGTCTCTTTCCTGAGTAGGTTTGCTGTTAGCTCCTCTCCACTCTTTTCCCCTTTACCTGAACTTTTGCCAGCTTGTCGTTTTCCAGCTGCAGTAAACTCACCCCCACCTTCTTGGAGAGTTTAATCAACTGCCGTGACATCATCATAGTTAACCACAACATCCCTTTCCTCATTGTGTAGCTCCTGGTTAGATGTTCCAGAAGCCAAGACGACATCCTTGGACAATGATGGATTTGAAACTTCATGAGCTGGACTGCCTCCACCACCAATTAGCTCTTCCCTCAGCCTATCAGCAACTGTTTCCTTTTCATTCAGCATAGGTAAAATTTTGTCTTCTTCCACTCCATCATCTTCCTCCTCTTCATCAGTAACCTTTGCCCAACTCCCCACAATAGAAAAAGCAGCATCGCTAACAGAAGTGGTTACCATAGGTTGATTACCTGTTTCCCAAGTTGAGTTCACTGGCATTGGGATCTCCCCTTCCACCCCCTTCTGAGTGTCCCCCATAGTTGAGCAATCACTAGTAGCATGACCAAATTTACCACAGGTTTTCACATCTAGTTGGGTGGTTTTCATATTCCACTACTTGCTTAAAGAAAGCCTGGTGCTCAAGCAAAGTTCTTTGCACCATAATTTCCTCTTTCCTTAGCCCATTTGTCTCCATCTCCACTTGGATTCTAGCATACCAGCCTAGAATCTTATTCTGAGTGTTTCTGTCAAGGCACATTGGCCTTCCCTAAGCTTTTCCCAAGAAGAATAACATATCTTCATCCCAAAATTCTAGTCCCAGAGCTGGAAACCTTACCCATTGGTGATGCGTAACATTGTTCTTGGAAAAATCAAAATCAGGTACCCATTACTGAAGTTTTAAACTCTAGCCATTGACACGAGTAGAACCTCTCCTCTACACTGTCATCAAATTAGCCATCGAAAAGAATATAAAAATAAAGATTCATTTTCCCATAGCAGTCATCTCGAATCTAATTGAGCTCCATTGTTCTGATAGGCTCCTGAACATATCTTTTAACAACATACCTTTTGTGAAAACCATCCAATGAGAGCCATTTTGTACTTCTCAACTTGCCTGTTATATGCCGCTTGCGGAATTACCGTCCTAGTGATCCCACCATCCTCAATAGGACTGGTAGGGTACAAAGGTTAGGAAGATCTACAGCCACTGTTACAAAAGATATGTTCCCCACGGTACTAGAAGTCGGATCTACTGTATTATTGTCAGCCAAAGCAGTGCCAGCGATAGATCTACCGTGTATTGGTAATGTCGCGGACTCAGCGATCCTTTGGGCCACCTAGTCAAGATTTGAGACACCTCCTTGTGTAGTAGAGTCAGATTCCCCTCCCGAGCTTCCAACCTGTAGCTCCTTACCTCTCTCTTTTCTAGTCCAGTGCTGTCTTTTCCAGCCATGAAAATGGTTATTATTCAAGCCACACAGCACCAGCAATGCCTGAACCACCTGCATTATTCAAAGATTGTTGGTTTTGTGTGGCCCAACACAGGTTTACTATGTTATTTTTATATTTTCTTTGGGCATTTCTATCTCTATTTTGAGGTATATATATGTGACATGTGGCTTACATATTTTGTGGCTTATAAATTTGTTATATGGTACCATTGTTTTTGTCTATTGTATTAATAGACTGGTTTTGCAGATGATTATTCAAATGAGCCACTTTGTAGTCCTTGGCTTGACCGCACCTATCATGATGCGCTATGTGCTTACATAGGCATTGATTGGACCATGATAGGTTTGAGGGGTGCAAGTCAAAATTGCTCAGACTATGGGAGACATGGGGACTAGTCTCTCGACGGTGAGTGCGCATATGGTCTGTGAAGTCCTTCATGGTAAGACCACGTGTACGTTGAGTGGTGACCTTAGTGCCTAATGTTCATTGCCAGTGACTTGACAATTATAAGAGTGTACGAGTACCTACAAACTGCCAATTTGAATAATGTTATCATGTTTGATTTTGCATCAAATATTTTTTATTTATAAATATAAAATATTATTTATTTTTATTTTTCGTTGCAAAATCTTTTTGGTTTTATAAAAATGGCAGTTTTGTATTTCGTGTCCCTATTTATTATTTAGGGGCACTTGTGGTAATTGTCAAGGTATGCCAAAAGGCAATCTGGATATGGCATTAGGAGGCTAGCATCTCACTTAGGGTTGGACTTTATGGCTGGTCATCTCCACCCTAGAGATATAAAAAACATCTTAAGGTCACACAGGCAAGGGGAGGAAAAAGTTTAAAATACCAAGATATGGTATACCTGTCCAGCTGGGGTGAGCACCCTGATTGCTTGTGAGATCCTTGAAAATCAAGTGGCTTTGTTTGTCTAATCATCATAGGTTCTTCAACAACAGAAAGAGTTCTTCATCACAGGTAGAGTGCTTCAACAAAAGAAAATTTTAAATCGTCAAAAAAGGTATGACATTCTTCTTCATTTCTTAAATTAAACAAGTGACATGATATTCGTGATAAGTTTTCATCTTTGGTTTGAGGTTAACAGTAACATTGAGATTCATCTAGGATGATTTTTCCTTATAGCGCAAGCATGACGGTTCTGTTAAAATTCTCCTTGTCTAAGATTCATATCCTAGAATTGTCTCTGTTTCTCATATATGTGTTTGATCATATCAACGAGTAGTGATTGTTTTCTTTTTGTTTTTCTTCTTATGACAAATTGTGACGTCTTCATAGTAATTTTAGTTGATTGTGTTAAACATGGTTTGTGTTTCTCTAAAGCTTTCTCCAAAAACAAGAAATGAAAGATGAACAGTCTAATAATTTTTGTTTAATAGCTATGATGAATTTATCATCATTAATGCTGAATATCCCATAAATTAGAAATGAAGAGTCTTATTGGGACTTGAAAAGTTTTTTTAAATAAAAAGAAATTTTATTATAAACTTTATGAGGAAGATAAAAGGGTGCGTTGACACTTCATCTTAAAATTGATAAACCATCATGGAATTTAAAAAGACTTGTCTTTTGATTTACTTTGTCATAATGGAGGGATGGAGAATTAATACCATCATAGAATTTAAAAAGACTTATCTTTTGATTTACCTTGTCATAACAGAGGGATGAAGAACTAATACTCACATTTTGGGACGTTGGAAGATGGAAATTCTAAGAAGACATAAAGTCATTATTATTTAACCATCAAGCCACTTAACCATTAAGTCATTAAATCATCAAGCCATCAAGCCAAGTGCGTAATAATAGTACATGTGGTAATGCCATGTTTGTTTTTCAAGCTATATTGTGCTTACTAATTGAGCCTTCAATTTTAAGCTGAATTCATATGTATTCTAATATATATTTGTTTTTATCTAATCCCAATTTCAGTGGGAGTTAGTTTGAATATCTTGTGTAAATTGAGTTTGGGGTTGTTTTATTCATAGTTCCGATGCTTAGACATGTTGACACCCATCGGTTAATCACATGGATGAGATAAGACTGTGGATGGACATGTAAACCCCTTGTGTCACTGTTCATCGAATAGACACGGTGATAAGTTTAATTCTTTCCTACGCCCATCGGATACGGGACGAATTTAACATATCTTTATATTAAAGTTCAATTAATTCTTTATGAGCCTTGATCTATTGGATTCTTCCCTACGCCCATCGGATACGGGAGGGTTTCGAGAAATCATAGGTCTCTTTGTTGTTTTGTTGTTATCCCATCAAATGATCAATGTTGCATTGTGTTTATGCAAATGGAATGGGCTTTAGTCTCCAAGCTTATTATGCATATTGCATGCTTATGACAGATGGCAGGATCGTCTAGCTCTTTGAACATGTCTGATATTATGAAAAACTGCATTTTGACTGACCAAATTATGCTGAATGGAAGTGTAGAATTGACTTGTTCATTGGCTTTCATAATTTTTCTCTTTGTATTCAAGAGGAATGTCCTCCTGTGCCTGATGTGCATTCTACCAAATCTGCTAAGGTTGTCTATCAAAAATGGACAGAGGCAGATAATAAAGTGAAATATTTAATGTTGGGATACATGGTAGATTCTCTTATGGTTGGCTATATGAATAGTGTATCTGCCAAAGTCATTCTTGATAGTTTTGAATTGAAATTTGGTAAAAAATCTAGTCAGCATATTGAAGGCTTATGGGAAAAAATTATCAGAACTAAATTGTCAGAAGGAGGGGATGCCAGAGAGCATGTAAACAACATGATTGCCATTGCTGATGAGTTAGGCTTGCAAGGAAGGTCTGTTGATGAGAAAACTAAGATATCCACTATTTTATCTTCTTTGCCTGATTCTTATGAAACTGTAAGACAAATTTATTTTGTGTCCTGGTTTGGATTGGACTGTTGATGATCTCTTATCTAAAGTCACTGGTCATGAAGATGCTAAGTTAAGAAAGAAGAATTTTGTGGTCAATGTTATTGATGGGAATGCAGATAAGCCAACACATGAAATGAAATATCAGAAGAAGAAAAAGTTTGTAAAGAAAAAACAAGATTGACAAAAGAAGAAGGGCATCAAAGTAAGACAAAATGTTAAATTTAAATCTAGACAGATAGTTTGTTATTTTTGTAAGAAGCCTGGACATAAGAAGACTCAATGCTATTCTTTCTTAAAGTCTGGTGGAAAGCAAGGCCAAGGTATGTTTGCCACCTTGATTCTTGATGAGATAAATACTGCCATTATTAAGTCTGGATCTTGGTGGGCTAATTCTGGAGCTACTGTGCATGTTTCTAATACCTTGCAGGGGTTCAAGGAACTCAAGAGAATAAGTGATAGTACCAGTTTCATTTACATGGAAAATGATGATAAGGCGCATATTGAAGGAGTTGGAGTTTTTGAATTGAAGCTGAATGATGGAACAAATTTTGATTTAGTTGAATGTTTGTATGCACCTAGTCTTAGAAGAAACTTGTTATCTGTTTCAATGTTGGAAAAGCTTGGATATGAATTTTATTTTGGTAATGGAAGATTTTTGATGAAGCAAAATGATAAAGTTGTGTTGCATGGTTTTAGAAATAACAATATGTATCAAGTGCAATTATGTGGTAATGTTATATGCAATGTTGAACTTGATATAAAAGATAATGCTACTTATCTTTGGCATTTGAGGTTGGGACATATCAATATAAATAGAATTGGCAGATTGATTAATTCTGACGTTTTGACTCGAGTGACTCTAGAAAAGTTTCCCACTTGTGAAAGTTGTATTTCTGGTAAAATGACAAAGAAATCCTATACAAAAGGTGAAAGATGTGCTCATGTGTTAGAAAAGGTTCATACAGATGTATGTGGACCTATGAGCATTAGTGCAAGAGGTGGCTTTCGTTATTTTATTACTTTCACCGATGAATTTTCTAGATTTGGTTTTGTACATCTGTTGAAACATAAGTCTGAGGCTTTGGAGTTTTTCAAATCATTTCGTCTTGAGGCTGAAAAGACGACTGGACAAGTGATTAAGTCACTAAATTCAGATCGAGGTGGAGAATATATGTCTGATGATTTTGAGTTGTATTGTCTTGAAAATGGTATTAAACATTTTCGTACTCCACCTCATACTCCAGAGGCTAATGGAATTGCAGAAAAACGAAATCGAACTCTATTAGATATGGTTCGATCAATGATGGCAAGAGCTAATTTGCCAACTTCTTTTTGGGGAGAGGCATTATATGCAGCAATGCATATTTTAAATAGAGTTCCCACCAAAGCAAAGAATTCTACACCATATGAATTATTTTATGGTAAGCAAGCAAGTGTTGCTCATATTCGGGTTTGGGGCTGTATTGCTCATGTTTTGATTCCTGACCCAAATAGAAATAAATTACTATCAAAAACCAAAAGGTGTGTCATGGTTGGGTATCCTCATCGCTCTAAAGGATACAGATTATATGAACCTGAGAATAGAGTGATACTGGAAAGTAGAAATGTGACATTCTTAGAAGATCAATTTGATAGTGGGAGTTCTGATGATGTTGATAAAAGTGTTTTAGAGGAGTTAGTAGACACTAATGGAGGTCATCAAGACTCTGTCATTGAGGGGTCCTCAACTCCTATAATTTCTTCGAATACCAATCAAGATAAGCAATATTTTGAGCCCTTAAGAAGAAGTGGAAGGACATCAAAAACTCCAGACATGTCAGATTATTATGTGTATTTGGGAGAATCATATGAAAGAGTGACCATTAATGAAGTTGTAGATGATCCTATTACTTATTCACAAGCTATGTCAGATGTTGATTCTCAACAATGGATTAGTGTCATGAATGAAGAAATCAAATCTATGTATAAGAATGGTGTGTGGAGGTTGATTGATAGGCCTGTGAACACTAAAGTTGTTGGTTGCAAGTGGATATTCAAAAGAAAGAAGGATATGCATGGAAATATTGAGAAGTTCAAAGCTAGACTTGTAGCTAAGGGTTACACTCAAGAATATGGTGTTGATTATGATGAAACTTTTTCACCAATAGTAAGGATACAATCTGTGCGTGCTGTGTTGGCTTTGGTTGCATATTTTGATTTTGAACTTTATCAAATGGATGTGAAGACGGCGTTCTTGAATGGTAATCTTGATGAAGATGTTTATATGGATCAGCCTGAAGGTTTTATTTCCACTGGAGATGAAGACAAAATATGCAAATTAGAAAAATCTATATATGGGCTGAAACAGGCTTCAAGGCAATGGAATTTATGATTTCATGATTCTGTTGTGGGCATTGGATTCATACAAAATAATTCTGAGTCTTGCATTTATGTGAAGAAGGAAGGGCATAAAGTTGCATATCTTACTTTATATGTTGACGATATTCTACTTGCAGGAAATGATGTCCACATGTTGATGGAAGTGAAACAATGGTTATTTATCACATTTGAAATGAAAGATTTGGGTGAAGCTTCTTATATTCTGGGTATCAAAATTGAGCGAGACCGTCAGCAAAGAAAACTAAGCTTGTCTCAAGAGAAATATATTGACACCATGCTAACGAGGTTCCACATGACTGATTGTGTGGGAGGACAAATTCCTTATAATTATCTCAGACCAATTTCCCAAAATGATAGTCCTAAGTCTCCAACGGAAAAATTGAATGACTCATTGTGTCCTTATGCCTCTGCTGTGGGGAGCTTGATGTATGCTATGATCTGTACTCGGCCAGACATAGCGTTTGCAGTTAGTATGATCAGCCATTTTCAGAGTAATCCTGGTAAAATGCATTTGACTTCTATTCAATGGATCCTGAGGTATCTAAAGCAAACAAAAGGCTTTAGATTGACTTATTGTTCTGATCATCTTAATATCCTTGGATATTCTGATTCTGATTATCAAGGATGTGTTGATAGTAGAAAATCTACCTCTGGTTTTGTGTTCACTTTTTGTGGTGGTGCTATTGCTTGGAAGAGCAAGAAACAAGAATGTGTTGCGCAGTCTACTATGGAGGCTGAATATATTGCATTGAATGTGGCAGCTAAAGAAGCTGTGTACCTTCGAAAGTTCCTATTTGAATTACTGATAGTAGATTGTGTGAAAAAACCTATTCCACTTTTGTGTGATAATAATTCTGTGATAGCCATCACTAAAGACCCAAAGTGTCATTCTCGGGCCAAGCACATTGAAGGTCGATATCATTACATTCGTGATGTTATTAAGAAGAATGAGGTAGTTGTTGAGAGAGTGTCATCTCAATCAAACTTGGCTGATCCCTTTACAAAAGGTTTACCTTTTGGTGTATTTACTAAACATGTAATGGCTTTGGGATTATGTTAGGCCAAGTGGGAGACCATTGGGATTGTGTTAGGCCAAGTGGGAGACTGTTGGTTTTGTGTGGCCCAACACAGGTTTACTATGTTATTTTTATATTCTCTTTGGGAATTTCTATCTCTATTTTGAGGTATATATATGTGACATGTGGCTTACATGTTTTGTGGCTTATAAATTTGTTATATGGTACCATTGTTTTTGTCTATTGTATTAATAGACTGGTTTTGCAGATGATTATTCAAATGAGCCACTTTGCAGTCCTTGGCTTGACCGCACCTATCATGATGCGCTATGTGCTTACATAGGCATTGATTGGACCATGATAGGTTTGAGGGGTGCAAGTCAAAATTGCTCAGACTATGAGAGACATGGGGACTAGTCTCTCGACGGTCAGTGCACATATGGTCTGTGAAGTCCTTCATGGTAAGACCACGTGTACGTTGAGTGGTGACCTTAGTGCCTAATGTTCATTGCCAGTGACTTGACAATTATAAGAGTGTACGCGTACCTACAAACTGCCAATTTGAATAATGTTATCATGTTTGATTTTGCATCAAATATTTTTTATTTATAAATATAAAATATTATTTATTTTTATTTTTCGTTGCAAAATCTTTTTGGTTTTATAAAAATGGCAGTTTTGTATTTCGTGTCCCTATTTATTATTTAGGGGCACTTGTGGTAATTGTCAAGGTATGCCAAAAGGCAATCTGGATATGGCATTAGGAGGCTAGAATCTCACTTAGGGTTGGACTTTATGGCTGGTCATCTCCACCCTAGAGATATAAAAAACATCTCAAGGTCACACAGGCAAGGGGAGGAAAAAGTTCAAAATACCAAGATATGGTATACCTGTCCAGCTGGGGTGAGCACCCTGATTGCTTGTGAGATCCTTGGAAATCAAGTGGCTTTGTTTGTCTAATCATCATAGGTTCTTCAACAACAGAAAGAGTTCTTCATCACAGATAGAGTGCTTCAACAAAAGAAATTTTCAAATCGTCAAAAAAGGTATGACATTCTTCTTCATTTCTTAAATTAAACAAGTGACATGATATTCGTGATAAGTTTTCATCTTTGGTTTGAGGTTAACAGTAACATTGAGATTCATCTAGGATGGTTTTTCCTTATAAAGATGACACATACGGGGCATCTCAAACCTCAAATCAAGACAAGTAGTGAAACAACTCTTGAAGGAGCATTCACAAGATGTTATGTGTTTTGCAGAGCCAATGGTGACCCCTGATAAGTACCCTTGGTCACTTATGCATGCTTTGGTATACGGTATTGACTTTCTACATAATGCCCATCTGGGTAAAGTCTCTAACCTATGGGTCATATGGAAATGGGTGTGGAACAAACCCTCAATTCTGATGATCAATACTTAACAGCCTTTATGGAGGTGGAATGGATTCTGGATATTATTACTTTTGTTCATGCAAAATACCTCTTGATGAAATGCAGAGAGCTCTGGTTAGATCCTGCTTCTATGGCTTCAGTGAGACCTTGGCTGATTATGGGCGATTTCAATTGTCGCCTTTATGCACATGAAAAATCAGGTCCTAGTCAGTTTAGCACTGGAGCTGCTAGTTAATTCTCAGGTTTCATGGACTATCCCTTTAACTGCGATATCATCTAAAGGTCTAAAATTTACATGGACAAACAATAGGATTTCAGGACATGTGAAAATTATCTTGGATGGAAGCTTTGCAAATGATGGGTGGTTCCACCGTTATGAGGACTGCTTTTAGTGTGTCCTTTACAAAGTGGCCTCCGAGCACTGTTTATTGTTGGTAGGCTATGTGTTGATCCCTCAGCCGCCCAATGTGTCCTTTTACCTCCAACGTTTTTAGATGGATCACTTGTCGTTCAGAGACATTGTCATGACCTGTTTCTGGATACGGACGTGATACTTGAGTCGCCCGATTGGTGACCCAAACCACCTAGGATCACACATCTGCTATGATCTACCAACCACCACACAACAGTCAACATATGCAATATCCAATAAAATCAAGTAAAGAATCAGAGACAAATAACAGCAGAAGCAATAATACTCATAAGCAACTGGATGCCATCTAAATTGTATTCATAACATAAAATAAATTGTTGTTATCCAATATTCAACATTGTTCCCAAAACATAACCATAGTATATCATTCTAAACAAGTATACCAAAAATAAATAGATCTATCTACAGATCTAATATCGATGAAAAGGGAAATATGCCACATCAGGCCCCATAGACGTAGTGGCTATAGACGCAGACCTTGCCATGATCTTGTATGTGGTCCTCACCGAAAGAGACATCCTCCATCAGTGGAAACTCTATGAAGTAGGCCACAGAATGAGAACCTACATCAGAATATGAAAACAGTATCGATATAAAGGTTGAGCTCCCATCCCAATTCAGTGAGGAATCAAGTATCAAATGAATATAGACATGAATGAAAATGCAGTTCATTAATTAGGCCAAGTGTAATGGTTCTAATAGCGCTCATACTCGCGAAGGTCCCAAGTACTCGCACATGAACCAAAATGCTCAACGCCAGCTAAGGAAAGTGCAGTGTTGATCACTGACCCTAGGTACTTGCACATTAATCAATGGCTCGTCACCCCCACCATAAGCCCCTGATTCTGACGTCTAAGACACTACGTCACATTGGACTAATCCCATCGCACACTAACATCGGCGTTTGGGTAAGAGGGTGTATACCAACACCTCACCCCTTGTTGGCAAGGGTCTCAGTAACCACGAAGTGAAAACATAAACTTCCTATGTCTAAACATGTGCATAATAATTAATGGAGCAACACCTTAGTAGAGATCCTTGGTCCTAGTCCCGTCTGGCCACTCTATCCCGCTAGACTGCTAGTGTCACACCCCAAAGTACTGTCGGAAAATTTTTAGATTTCTTTTGGGATACTACTAGATCAACACCTTAGTTAGGATGTGATCCCACCAGGACCTCATAAGGGGTAGACATACCAACCACTACTAACACAATGCCACAATCATAATTCAGAATGATATATAGTGGAAGATACTAAATAACCCTGAGCATTCTAATTATAATTAAAAGTAGTAATACCAGTGCGTTACATCTTCTAAAACTTTGTTCATTAACTAACTTCATAAACCGAAACCTTAAAGTAGCATTGCCCTATAAATCATGGGCTAACCAAATATAAAATGAACAATCCAAAAGAGATAAAAGAAAATAGAAATTGTTCATTTTCCAAAACTTCTTCCTAAGGTGATTATCCATCGAAGACACAAGCATCACACTCGCAGTCCACGTCATGTGCGTCGTCCTCATATGGCCTACCGCCTAGTAGAGCCAACTGAGTAATCGAGGGCGCGTTTAGGTAATCTGCAACCATAGTACCTGCAACATCATCTAAAAAGGATGGCATATGCAAGGGTCAGTTTTCCAACATGAGCTTAGTGAGAAACAAACAGGCAAACAAACAAATATGCATAATCAGCTTATTATACACAATAATGCAATATATAGTCGAATATTATGTATGCCATATGCTATGATAAGGCATAGCCACACCTCCCAGAGGCTGACTACAACCTCTATGCACAGAAGTGCTGGGTATTCACCAACCTACACCTATAGCTCTGCTGCCCCCACACAACATCCCAATCAGGGTGGTGATCGGGCAGTAAATCCAGCCAGTGACACTCAAACGAACTCTGCCGACCCTTCTCCCTCATCACTCTATTTTACCAGTACCTAACCCCCTACTGGCCATGGTTGTATAAAGGAGTAGTGCCACTAACCAAAACCCTACATGTCATCTGATGTATCCCTCTCACTAAATCCAATAGGAATCCCAGACCATCCATTTTGCCCCCGATGCTGTCATCCAGCTAACCGTAAGTGACATACTTGTCAATGATTATATAACAATTCGGATCCAGCAGTCCTCAATCGTTTTACCACTTCTTACCAACTTTCAGTCACATACATTCACACATCAATCATATTATAATGCAAATGTATGCACAAAGTAGATATTGGATGACATGTTATCATAGCAAGCATGTGACACAATAACTCATATATTAGAAACACTACAAAATTATTCAAGGATTCTGTTCCTTACCTAATATGGCTTTGAGATTATCCCCGCTAGCAAAATTTGTGTTTATGAGGTGTTCTATGTCTATACAAGGTGTAAGGTCATTAATTAGAAGTCTTACATGATTTACTTTCAATTTATACAAGTTTAAGGCTTACCGATCATTACATCAGTATACCGGTTGGTACAGAGTATTGATCGTAACATCGTTCGGCTATCTCTTGAGACTTTTCTAGGACTGGTAGGTTGCTACGTCGGTCCCTATAATGTACAGTCTGGTGTATCGACCGCCCCCTCCTGATGGTCACTTTTTTGTTTAGCAAATTAGGATTTCTTCTTATAATTTAGTTCATTCCTTGCTAGCATAATGTAGTTCAGTGGTGGGGTATCTCTTAGGTCTATGTACTATCGTAGCAAGCATGAAATCAATTGTTTAAACTAGGCCATTCGTTAGAAAGAGGTGTTCCCCCTTTCAACTACCTACACTAATTCTAGTATTGAAGAAGGATGAGTGCTTGTTACATCAGATCTACATCCTTCACTGGGACATCAAATTTTGCATTAGAATTTATAAGAGTCAAGGGTTTTACTGACAATGGCTTGATCAATGCTGATCGACGGTGTACATCATCGGTAATTCTCCCAACACAAGTACTGCAAAGCTTCACCTTTTTCTTCTCCCTCCTCTCTTTCTCTTACGAACACATAAGAATTTTTTGAGATTGATACGTATTCAGAGGAAGGTAAAATGTAGGGTTTTCATTCTTCTAAGGTTTCCTTATTGGGGTAGAACTCTTAGTTTGAATGGGGACTCCTAAAAGGCTACCAAGTGGCAAGAGTTTAAACTTAGGGAGAGACTCCTTCCCTTCTACAACTCCAAAGTAGTTAGGATGGGTGTCGATCCCTTCTAGATTCCTCTGTGGGTCCTAGGAATATCCTAAATGGTCTCCTAATACGAATCCAACTGTTAATTCCTAGAACAGGCCTGTTCTTGGCCTGGCTGATTGATGGTGCTAGTCCTTGGATTATCAGGATTCCTGACCGCCTGGCAGTGATCGACTTCCCTTTAAGTTACATTCATGTATAGTTAGAAAAGTTTAAGGTTTTAAAAAGAGTACATGTCGTGTTGGTCTTTAATTGAGCATCGTATCGGGTTCGGCTATGGTGGAAAACCCTGGCACAAAAGAAAATCTGAGTTAGGCCGGGTTTTCTAGGTGTGGATATTACAACTCTATCCCCCTTAAAAGAATTTCATCCCTGAAATTTCTATTTACCAGTTGTCTCGAACAAGTAAGGATATCTTCTCTTCATAGACTCCTCTTTTTTCCGAGATTGGTCTTTTATGTGCTGATTCTTTCACATGATCTTGACATAGTGAATGTCTCGATTCCTTATGTGCTGAACATTTTTGTCCAATATCATTTGAGGTTCCATTGTCAAGTCTTCATTTAGCTGAGGAGGATCCGCTTCCAATACGTGGGATGGGTCTTGTACATACTTCTTCAGCATTAATGTGTCGAATACATCATGCATGTCGGCTAATGATGGTGGTGGTGCTATTTGGTAGGCTACATTTCTACATTTCTCTAAGATTTCATAGGGTCCTATGTACCTAAGACTTAACTTACCCTTCTTACTGAAGCGTTTTAGTCCTTTGAAAGGTGAAATTTTTAGAAACATCTTGTCTCTCACAGCATACGATGTCTTTCCTTCTGACATCCGAGTAACTCTTCTGTTGAGCCTGGACTGCTTTGATCCTTTCTCTTATTATATCCACTTCTTGGCATGTTTCTTGTACAAAATCCGGTCCAACTATTCTTCTTTCTCCAACTTCCTCCCAGTATAGTGAAGTTATGCATCTTCGCCCATAAAGAGCTATGGAGCCATGCCAATGCTGGCTTAGTAGCTCTTGAACTCTATTAAGGATAGTTTTTCATCCCATGCTCCTTTGAAGTCTATTGCACAAGCACAGAGCATATCTTCTAGGATTTAAATCGTCCTCTTTGATTGACCATTCATTTACGGATGGAAGACTGTACTAAATCACAACTCTGTGCCTATTGTTTGTTGTAGACTCTCCCAAAACCTGAATGTGAATCAGGGATCTCTGTCTGACACGATGTTTTGAGGCATACCATGTAGAGCAACTACTTGATTTACGTACAGTCTAGCTAGTCTGTCCAGCGTATATTGGGGCTGAATTGCTATGAAGTTTGCTATTTTTGTGAGCCTGTCAACTATTACCGAAATAACATCTACCTTTCTATGTGTCAGGGGTAAACATGTAACAAAATCCATGGTGATGCAGTCCCATTTTTATTCGGCTACTGATAATGGTTGAAGTAATCCAGATGGCTTCTGACAAACTACCTTCACTTGCTGGCATGTTAAGCATCTGTACACATAGTCTGCCACATCTGCCTTTACTCCTCTCTACCAAACTGATTTCCTTAAGTCATGATACATCTTGGTGTTTCCAGGATGGGCTAAATAGGTAGAACTATGGGCTTCCCTCAGGATCCTTTCATTGATATTCGTGGCTGTTGAAGGAATACAAAATCTACCTCGAACCTGAGTGATCCATCCGAAGAAAGTATGAAGTCAAAGTTTGATTTTCCTCTTCGCAGGTCTTTTCTTAGGGTTCGGAGGTAGAGGTCTGTAGGTAGTTCCTTTATTACTTTCATAACTAAATCCGCTTTTATCTATAGATTCAAAAATAGGCTTGGAAGTCCACAAATAACTTGGTTTCCTAAGGATTCCTTTGATAGATCCAATGCATCTTGAGCTTCTTCTCTTGTGGTTAGAACCGAACTCAGTTCAACTCTATCTTCAGACTTGGCCAATGTAAGACCGCACTCTACTAACTTGGTCTAACCGTGTCATGCCAGGTCTTCTGATCATTCCTGGACCAAGTGGATCGAGCGTGTGAAGATAGATCACAAACCAGGTATGAAAATCGAGTTAAAAAACACTAAAAACATACCTAAGGTCGCATGCCTGGATAGGTATGGTCGACCATAAGGAAGGGAACCAAAAATATCAAATCCAGAACCCCACGATCGATGATTTCAACCTTACAATCGACGATTTATGCGACCGTATGATCGACTGTGAGAACCTAGATCAGACTTCGAGTTTTGGAAACTTTCCTAAACTAAAGGATTGCTTTCCTAATTGAAAGAGGAATTTATATGGAGAGTTTTTCTCTATATAAAGGACGTCCCTTAATCATTTTTCACTCTTTTAGAACATTAGTAAACCCTAGAGAAAGAGAAGGAAGAGAAGGAAGAGAATGAGAAGAAGAAAAAGCTAAGGAGAAGAGTTTGTTGAGAAGGGATTGACTCTCTATCACAGGGAAATGTATGAAACGAATCTTTGGAGATGTAAACTTTAAGGAATAAGACTCCTATAGAGGATAGGCCATATCAACCTATTATGATCTATGTGATTTCCTTGAGAAAATCCCAAGGAGAATCATGAAGAGTGAATTTGATGATTAGGGTTGATAAGAAATTACTAATGATGGCTATAGGATGACCTTAGGATAAACCCCATTGAAGAATAGAAGAATTGACCCAGGAAGGACACGAATTTCATGTAGATTGTGACCAAAAATCTCAAGGTCGCAGCTACGGTCGACTATAGCATGACCAGTATGACCAGAGGATCGACCATAGGCATTCGGGAGATTTCAGAAATCATATGGTTGCAGCTATGGTCACACCATATGCGACCGTAGGGTATCGACTGTAGATAGTAAGGTCGATACAGGATGAGACCATAGGACCAATCAGGCACCTATCAGTGCTCTATTTTAATTTTTGACTACTATAACATGTCACATATGAATGTTAACTTAAATTCATATAACTTTTAGGTTGTTAAATCAATTCAAAAGAGAATTTTAAGGTTTGGAAGGACATCGAAAATTGCTAACAGGTGAGGGAACAAAACCTAAACTAATTGGATAATAATAAACTGTTTATTTTTATTGAGTCCAATGCCATGATTGATTTTATACTTGTATGCTTGTAATGTGCATCTCACATGTCATTCAATATTCCTACTATCACTATTCATGCATATTTAATTCTGTTTATTTATAACATGATGATGATGATGATGCTAGGAATAGGCATGTGAATGTATGTGTGTGGTTGGTGTGTTGGATGTGAGTCGAGCATCAGGGGGAGGACATGGCATGGTGGTGTTCGACCTCATTACTAGACTCTAGCTCCATCTCTACTCAAGTCTTGGCCATTAAGATCGTCATATCGCCATTATCTTAGTAGAACTATTACGTCGTAGGGCATCAGGGGAGGTAGTCTCAGACCATGTGGTCTCTGACTCTACTAGGTGGCCTTAGTTATATCTCTATGGACGTATTGAGGGATGCTAGGATGAGACCTTGGATACACTGTTTGACATTAGGATTGGTTAGTTGCTAGCCTAGTTTGCAAGCTCTCGCTAATAGGGGCTTACGTGTTGGTATGGGTAGGGCATCAGGGAAAGTGTTATGCGGTGTTTGATCCGAACACTTTAGCTCTATCTCTATTCTATGATGGGTGCATGTGGGATGGCAATGGTGTTTGATCCATTGGATGGATACACACACTCGTGTATAGAGGTGCGACGGCCACCAAAGCTTTCTATAGCACATTGCAAACTTAGAAACTAGACCAAAGATATGAATTGAATGCATGCATATGTTTGTTGCATTGTTTTGTTTGCTCACTGAGCCATGATGTGTGCTCACCCTTTCGACATCGAATATTTTTAGTTGATGATGCAAGTCCTACCATTGAAGAATATATAAATGCGTTGACGTATGGACACGTTGCTACGATGGATGTAGAAGCTGAAGAAGATGCGCATAATTCATCATGCGAGTGCAACCAATATGTTTTTGCTTAAGTTTAGTTATAATTTGAACAATAGATATGTAATTGATTATTTATTTTTATGTCTTCTGGTTTAGAGATACTTGGATTAAATACTTATTTATCACTGTTAGATGCTCAGTTCATTATTTGTAAGACTTTTGCTTATTTGTTTATTACCTTTGATTATTAATGTGGAATGTGTGTGTGGTTTGATATGGTGGGTACGACCTATGTGAGATCTTAGGTGAACCATTGGTTTATTGGTGGTTCATCACACCATTTTGGTTAAACCAGAATTGGGGTGTGACAGCCAAACTCTTCCTGCTTAATGCATTGGCTATTACATTGGCTTTCCAAGGTGGTATGAGATTTCACAGTCGTAATCTTTTAACAGTTCTACCCATCTTCGCTGTCTTATATTTAAGTCTTTTTGAGTAAACAAGTTTGTGAGGCTTTGTGAGGCTTTTGTGATTGGACTTAATCTGAAACTTCTCTTTTTATCAATAGTGTCTCCATGCTTTGAGAGCGAATACTACTGCTGCTAATTCTAAATCATGAGTCAGGTAGTTTTCTTCGTGCTTCTTTAGTTGTCTTGAGGTGTATGCTATGGCTTGTTCTCCTTGCATGAGTACACACCCTAGGCCGAGCTTAGAAGCATCAGTATACAAGGTGAATGTTTCTCCTGGTCTTCGAATCATCAGTATAGGAGTTGAGACTAATCTCTCCTTCAAAGTTTGAAAACTCCTTTTGTATTGATCCAACCAAATGAATCTTTCCCCTTTCTTAGTTAATTTAGTCAGTGGCATGGTAATTCTAGAGTAGTCTTCCACGAATCTGTGATAGTACCTTGCTAAACCCAAGAAACTTTTAGATTTCAGCGACCGTTCTGGGTGCTTCCCCGTTGAAAATAGCATCAATCTTACTAGAGTCTACTTTAATTCCTTCTACTGACACTACGTTGCCTAAGAATGCCACTTCATTCAGCCAGAAATCATACTTCTTGAATTTGGCGTAAAATGTCTTTTAGTCCTTGCAATGTTGTCGTAAGTGTGTCTTGTGCTCTTCTACGTTCTTAGAGTAGGTCGTCGATAAACATAATCACTGAAGTGTCTAGCATGTCATGAAATTCTCGGTTCATAAGCTCCATGAACGCGGCTGGAGCATTAGTCAATCCGAAAGACATAATCAGAAATTCATAATGTCCATACCTAGTTCGGAAGGTTGTCTTATGTATGTCACTCTTTTTATTCTTAATTGATGATATCCCAATCAGATATCAATCTTGGAGAACACTGCGGTTCCTTGTAGTTGATTGAATAAGTCATCTATGCAGGGTAGTGGATACTGATTCTTAATCATAAGCTTTTCAATTCTCTGTAATAGATGCAGAGATGTACGCTATCATCCTTCTTCTTCACAAATAATACTGGTGCACCCCAAGGAGAAATACTAAGTCTTATGAACCCTTTATCTAGTAATTCTTGCAGATGCACCTTTAACTCCTTGAATTCAGTAGGCCCCTCCTATAGGGAGCCTTCGACACTGGTGTTGCGTCAAGTAGTAAGTTTATTACAAACTCAATTACTCTTTTCAGGGTCATCCTGGTTGATCTTCTAAAAATACATTTGCGAACTCCTTCACTACCTCTAAATCTTCCAGACAGGGTCGCTCGACTGTAACATCCAAGATTGACACCAGAAAGCCCAAATCTCAATTCTGAAGATAGTTGATTGCCTTGAGTGCTGAAATGAACAACTTCCTTTTCTGTGCTTTCTTTTCTCCCTTAAACTCGAACATATCTCCATTTTCATCTTCAAATATCAGTTTCTTTTCTACACACTAGAGGCTAGCTCCATGTCATGATAACCAATCTAGGCCTAAGATCATGTCGAAGTTCGACATCTCTAAATGGATTAGATTTGCTTTTAGACTTCTACCCTCGATTAGGACTAGACGTGGTCCATGATATTCATCAAGTACTACTTCTACACCGAGAGGTGATCGTACAATTAATAATGTCTATAGGGTCTTAGTACCACCTCCTATATTTTCTCCAAAAAATGGAGATATAAAAGAGTAAGTTGCTCCGGAATCAAAAAGTACCCTAGCTGGTTTTTCAGCTATATTAACAGTACTTAATTACATTATCGTGTTTTAGGTGCATGCTCACATAGTCAAAATAGCTAGTCTCAGAAGCGTATCTGTCACCACATCTGGTGATGCTTCAGCTTCCTCTTTCTATCTTTAGAACCAATTTCTAGGGTTTGGAGAACAATATAATGATTTCTTTTAAGCTTTTTCTTGGAACAATGTCTGCTCAAGCTTGGTCAACATTGTTTGTTATCCTTGTACGCCATCCCGTCCAAGAAAAACTACTGTTAGCCAACCACGACGTAATACTTCGGCTTTTGATGCATTGCGGTTCATTTCCTTAGAAGCTCAACAAGCATTCCCAAAATTTGAATGCTAATTTGATGAATCCAGGCAATGCGTATTGTTTAACGAGTTATGTGTGATTTGACATCAGAGCTACTTTCGATGCTATGGGATGATCTCTCATGTTAGAAATCGATGTCACCATGAGGCCTGATCTGGTATGGCTCTTCTACTATAACTTACATGTATGGGTGGAATGGATGACGGTAATGATGTTGCAAATCTTCTCATATCCATTCGAGTATCGGGCTGAGATGTTTCCTTTAATACTAGACAACTGACCGGTATGTTAGGTATATCCATGGGTAGAGACATAGCGTTTTGGGGTCCTAAAGATATGGAATCCTTATCTGAAGTGATGTTGATAGACATCATAAATCAGATCCTCACATCGGATAAGCATTATAAGACTGTCAATTATCGTCCCTAGCCTCGAGTATACTATAGGATTATACAACACAACATCCTACCACAGAGTGGTCACTACAATGAGTTATCTTCTTTTGGTCAATTCTTGGTCTAACGACTCGCAACCAGGACACCAATTTTTCTTCCTTACATCCTTATACGGAACATGATCATGGCTTCGGAAGGCGCCAGACCTTCAAATCTTTCTTACGACAAGCTACCTACTCACCTCCTGTCACTTTTAGGGGTTGACATCCAAAATCATCCCACATACGAGGAGACAACATCTTCCTATTTTGGTTGGTATACCATTTCCAAAATGCACCTTGCTGATGTAGTCTTATTTAATGATGAGCTAAAGGCCCATCCTCATATGGGAATGCTATCAGACGAAGAGTCGGAAGATGAAGAAAACGATGATGCACAATTGGGTGTAGAGGATGAGGGTAGAGACCAAGCAAGTCCTTTGCAACCTCCCCTGGACATGAACTTACTTCTGGGTGAGTTGCATAGCATTCAAGATCACCAGAGGCAATTTGCACATTCTATAGAGAACAACTTTAGGTGAGTGCAACATGCAAAAACTTTATTTTCTTCCTAGCTCAACATCATGTAGACGGCTATGGCAAGAGTGGGTATAATGTCTGAAGATGACCTCAGGAACGCAGCCACGACATCACGGGTGAAGACTTATCAGTGAGCTCGTAAACCTACGCCATCAGATTTAGAGTGATACCGTTAGTTTCTTTTTTTCTATGTTATTATGGTAAAACTAAGCCTTATTTCCCTAGGTGAGTTGTAGTGTTTAATCTCTAGTCTTTTCCTAGCATCTTATGCTCTTTCTGGTTACCATATTGCACACAGATTAGTTTCATATTTACCAATTATGCTCTTTAAGTTTTTAATATCTTATTGCTCAGGTTACTGTAGAATGCTATAGAATTGGCTTGGTTGGCATAGTGTAATAGAGCTTATCAATCTGATACCAAACCTAAACACCCTAAAATACTATCAGAAAATTTTTAGATTTCATTTGGGATACGACTGGATCAACACCTTAGTTTGAATGTGATCACATCAGGACCTCATAAGCAGTACACACACATACCAACTACTACTAATACAATGCCAAAATCATAATTAATAGTGATATATAACGGAAGATACTAAATAACCTTGAGCGTTCGAATTATAATTAAAAGTAGCAGTACCAATGCATTACATCTTCTAAAACTTTGTTCATTAACTAACTTCATAAACCAAAACCTTAAAGTAGCATTGCCCTATAAATCATGGGCTAACCAAATATAAAATGAATAATTCAAAAAAAATAAAAGAAAATAGAAATTGTTCATTATCCAAAACCCTATCCTAAGGTGACTATCCATTGAAGATACATGCATCACACTCGTAGTCCGCATCATGTGCGTTATCCTCATATGGCTTACAGCCTAGCTAAGCCAACTGAGCGATCGAGGGCACGTTCAAGTAATCCGCAACCATGGTGTCACACTCCAATTCTAGTCTAACCAAAATGGTGTGATGAGCCGCCAATAAACCAACAGTTCACCCAAGATCTCGCATAGGTCGTACCCACCATATCGAACCACACACACATTTCACATTAATAATCAGAGGTAATAAGAAAATAAGCGAAAGTCTTACAGATAATTAACCGAGAGTCTAACAGTGATAAATAAATATTTAATCTACTTATGTCAAAACCACAAGACATTAAAATAAATAATCAAATTATATATCCGATGTTCAAACTATAACTAAACCTAAGCATAAACACATTGGTTGCACTCGCATGATGAATCATGCTCATCTTCTTCAGCTTTTATGTCCATCACAACAATGTTTCCATACGTCAACGCATTCATATAATCTTCAATGGTAAGTCCTGCATCATCAACTAAAATTATTCGACGTCAAAAGGGTAAGCACACATCACGGCTCAGTGAGCAAACAAGACAATGCAACAAACATATGCATGCATTCAATTCATATCTTTGGTCTGATTTATAAGTTTGCAATGTGCTATAGAAAGGTTTGGTGGCTGCTGCACCTCTATACACGAGTGTGTGAATCCACCCAATGGATTAAACACCATTGCCTTCCTACATGCACCTATTATGGAATAGAGATAAAGTTAAAGTGTCCAGATCAAACACCGCATAACACTTCCCCTGATGCCCTATCTATACCAACATGTAAGTCCCTATTGACGAGGGCTTGTAAACTAGGCTCGCAACTAACCAATCCTATGCCAAATAATGTATCTAAGGCCTCACCCCAGCATCCCTCAATACGTTCATAGAGATAGAGTTAAGGCCCCTCGACAGAGTCAGAGACCACATGGTCTAGACCACCTCCCCTGATGCCCTACGACGTAATAGTTCTGCTAAGGTAATGGCGATACGACGATGTTAGTGGGCAAGACTTGAGCAGAGATAAAGCTAGAGTCTGGTGACGAGGTCGAAGACCACCATGCCACGTCCTCCCCCTGATGCTTAATTCGCATTTAACACACCAACCACACACTTACATTCACATGCCTATTCCTAGCATCATCATCATCATCATGTTATAAATAAATGGAATTAAATATGCATGAACAGTAATAGCAGGAATATTGAATGACATGTGAGATGCACATTATAAACATACAAGTATAGAATCAATCATGGCATTAGACTCAATAAAAATAAATAGTTTGTTATTATCCAGTTAGTTTAGGTCTTGTTCCCTTACCTGTTAGCAATTCTCGATGTCCTTCAAAGCCTTGAAATTCTCTTTGAATTGATTGAACAACCTAAAAGTCATATGAATTTAAGTTAGGATTCATATGTGACATGTTAAAATAGTGTAAAATCGAAACAAAGCACTGATAGGTGCCTGATTGGTCCTGTGGTCTCATGCTGTATTGACCTTACTAATTATGGTTGATACCCTACGGTAGCATATGGTGCGATCGTAGCTACGACTATATGATTTCTGAAATCTTCCTAAATGCCTATGGTCGATTCTCTGGTCATACTGATCATGCTTTGGTCGATCATAGCTACGATCTTGACATTTCTGGTCACAGTCTACCTGAAATTCGAGTTCTTTCTGAGTTAATTCTTATGTTCTTCAATGGGATTTATTCTAAGGTCATCCTATGGCCATCATTAGTAATTTCTTATCAACCCTAATCATCAAATTCACTCTTCATGGTTCTCCTTGGAATTTTCTCAAGGAAATCACATAGATCATAATAGGTTGATACGGCCTATCCTCCATAAAAGTCTTAATCCTTAGACTTTACATCTCCAGAGATTCGTTTCATACCTTTGCCTGTGATAGAGAGCCAATCTCTTCTCAGCGAACTCTTCTCCTTAGCTTTTTCTTCTTCTCTTTCTCTTCCTTCTCTTTCTCTAGGTTTACTAATGTTCTAAAAAAATAAAAAAGGGCTGATGGACGTCCTTTACATAGAGAAAAACTCTCCATATAAAGTCCTCGTTTAATTAGGAATGCAATACCTGAGTTTATGAAAGTTTCCAAAACTCGAAGTCTAATACGAGTTTCTCACGATCGAACATACGGTCACATAAACCGTCGACCGTAAGGTCAAATTCATCGATCGTGAGATTTTGGATTTGAGATTTTTGGTTTCCTTCCTTATGGTCGACCATACCTACCCAGGCATATGACCTTAGGTATGTTTTTAGTTTTTTAACTCGATTCTCATACCTGGTTTGTAATCTATCTTCACACGCTCCATCCACTTGGTCTAGGAATGATGGAAAGACCTAGCACGATACGGTTAGACCAAGTTAGTGGAGTGCGGGTCTTACAACTCCCCCCTCTTATATAAATTTTGTCTTTGAAATTTGCATATACCTTTCGAGTCAAATAGGTGAGGATATTGCTTCTACATAGTGTTCTCTTCTTCCCATGTAACTTCTTCTATATTTTGGCTTCTCTAAGTAACCTTAACGTAGTAAATGTCGCGTTGCGAAGACGTTGCACCTTCCGACTAGTGATCTCAAAAGGTACTACTTCGAATGTCAAATCTTCAATAAAATCCGGTGGATCCATTGTTAACACATGTGTTGGATCTTTGATGTACTTCTTTAGTAATGAGATATGAAATACATCATGCACACTTGACATGGATGGTGGTAGTGCTAACTGATATGCTACTTTTTCATGTCTATCTAGAACTTCATAAGGTCCAATATATCTGGGACACAGTTTTCCCTTCTGTCCAAACCTTTTCAAACCACGCATAGGAGATATTTTCAGAAATACCTTATCACCTATGGTGAATTAGAGATCTCTGTGTCGATTATCTGCATATTGCTTCTGACGATTTTGAGCTATTCGGACTCTTTCCTTAATAATGTCAACTACTCGACAAGTCTCTTCAACAAACTCTGGTCCAACAATACTCCGTTCTCCAACTTCATTCCAAAACAAAGGAGTTCGATATTTCCTACCATACAGTACTTCATAGGGTGACATCTGTATAGTCTCTTGATAGCTGTTGTTATAAGCGAACTCATTAAATGGAAATTTCTCATCCCATGATCCTTTGAAATCAATAACACAAGCTCGAAGCATGTCTTCTATAATCTGAATAGTACGCTCTGACTGTCCGTTTGTCTGAGGATGGGATGCAACACTAAACTTTACCGTTGTACCCATAGCCTTCTGTAATCCTTCCCAAAACTTTGAGATAAAGCGTGGGTCTCTGTCGGGCACAATGCTTCAGTTACACCATGTAATCAGACAATATTATCTACATAAAGCTTAGCTAACCTTTCTAGGGTATACTGAGGTCGTATAGCTATGAAACGAGCTGTCTTGGTCAAAAGATTTACAATCACCCAGACCACGTCAACTACTCGGGAAGTCAATGGTAACCCGGTGACGAAATACATAGTGATGCAGTCCCATTTCCATGCTGGTTCTGACAATGGTTGTAAAAATCCTACAAGTCTTTGCTTTTCAGCCTTTACTTGTTGATAATTCAAGCATTGAGACACAAATTTAACTACATCCGCTTTCATTCCTCTCCACCAATATAGTTTCTTCAGATCATGATACATCTTCGTACTTCCAGGATGTACCGAATAAGCAGTGATGTGAGCTTCCTTCATTAGTCTGTATCTAATATCTAAGTCTTCATTTTCAGGAACACATACCCTTCCTTTGTATCTTAGTACCTTTTCAACGTCCAAGGTGAACTCAGGAGTAGTCCTACCTTTTTTGAGGTCTTCTTGCACCGTTCTCAGATAAGGGTCTGATTTAATAACGACTTTCACTTCGTCTAATAGATCAGGTACAATATTCAATGTAGCAAACATGTTTGAGAATAGATGAATAAACCCCTGGTCAGTTGATTCATTTGGAATATCAATCATGAACTACTCTTTACCGTAATTAAATACTCTCCCTGTGACACATGCCACAGTATTTGCACTAACTTCTTCTTTGAATTCTGTCATAGCTTTCCTGCTCAGTGCGTCAGGAACTACATTAGCTTTTCTTGGATGATACTGGATATCGCAATCATAATCCTTCAGTAATTCCAACCATATTCTTTGTCTCATGTTCAACTCCTTCTGATTAAAAAGATGAGTGAGACTCTTATGATCTGATTTAATCTGAAATTTCTCTCTATACAAATAATGTCTCCGTATCTTAATAGCATGTACTACTGCTACTCAAGTCATGAGTGGGATAGTTCTTCTCATGTGTCTTCAGTTGTCTTGAGGCATAGGCAACTACTTGTTCTCCTTGCATATGCACACATCCTAGACCTAACCCAGACGCATCAGTGTACAAGGTAAATGGTTATCCTGGGATCAAAATAGTCAAGATGGGCACTGATATCATTCTAACCTTCAATGTTTGAAAACACTCTTCACATTTATCGGTCCAAACAAACTTTTCTCCTTTCTTTGTCAGACTGGTGAGAGGTACGGCGATTCTAAAGTAATCTTCCATGGATCATCGATACTAACAAGCTAAACCTAAGAAACTTTTAATTTCTGCAACATTCTTAGGTGCTTCACATTTCACAATGGCTTCAATCTTGCTAGGATCCACTTTAATTTCTTCAGAGAAACCGACTTCATTTAGCCAAAACTCACACTTTGTAAATTTGGTGCAAAGCTTCTTTTTTCTTAGTCACTGCAGAGTGACTCTTAGATTTGTGACTTGAGTTTCTTTGTCCATGGAGTAGACTAGTATGTCATCAATAAATACAATGATTGACGTATCCAACATACCATGGAATACCCGATTCATGAGTTCCATAAAAGTTGCGGATGCATTAGTTAATCCAAAAGACATGACTAAAAATTCATAATTTTCATATCTAGTTTTGAATGCTGTCTTCGGAATATCATCTTCCTTAATCTTCGACTTATGGTATCCTGATCGAAGATCAATTTGGGAGAACACTTTGGCACCTTGCAACTGATCGAACAAGTCATCGATCCGAGGCAACGGGTATCGATTCTTGATTGTAAGTTTATTCAATTCCTGATAATCTATACACAGTCGAATGCTACTGTCCTTCTTTTTCACGAACAATACTGGCGCTTCCCATGGTGATATACTGGGTTCGATATAACCCTTGTCCAATAATTCTTGTAATTGTACCTTCAGTTCCTTAAGTTCAGTAGGAGCCATTCGATAGAGTACTTTCGATACTAGTGCGGCTCCGAGTATAAGATTTATAACGAACTCTGTCGCTCGGTCGGGTGGTAGTCCTGGTAGTTCCTCAGGAAATACATCTGGAAAGTCACGCACAACTTCAATATTCTCCATTCATGGTGCTTCCTTGGTAAGATCGACCACATATACTAGATACCCAATTCCTCCTTTCTCGAGGCATTTTCTATCCTTCAACACAGAGAGAATGAGTTTTCATTTATCGGGAAGTTTGGTTCCCGTAAAACTAACTCTGCTCCTTCCTTGTCTTTAAATGTCAATTTCGTTTCTGTACATAATAGGTTTGCAGAGTGCAGAGCTAACCAATCCATTCCCAAGATAATGTCAAAGTCTGCCATCTCAAGTTGAATTAAGGTTGCATCCAAAATCTTCTCGCCAATAAGAACTGGACATTGTCCATAACCCTTGTCTAGTTCCACTTCTAATCTCATAGGTGATCGTACAAGCAGTTTGCAGTCTAAAGGTCTGAGGGGTAGATTTAACTTCTTTCCAAATGACATAGATATAAAAGAATGAGTAGCTCTAGAGTCAAAGAGTACTCTGACGGGTAAGTCATTAATAGGTACGATACCTGTGATTTGATTTAATTTAGTCTACATGCTCACACAAGGTAGTACAAAACGAAAGGTTCAGGTCATACCTGTGATCACATCAGGCGATGCGACAACATCCTCAGATGTAACTGCATAAACCTTTCCTTGCTGTAGCTGCTTCCTTGGCTTAGGACACTCCCTTGAATAATGTCCTCCTTGATTACAGTTAAAGCATTTAACTCCTTCACTACTTTGCTTCTGTTGAGGTTGGGTTGTCGGAGTAGTCTTGGCTACAGCATTGAAGCCTTGAGTATGGAAGGGCTTAAACATCTTTGAGTTCCCTTTGTTGTATGAATTTCCATTAGGCCTTTTAATACCTTTGTTCTGAGCAAAATAACTTTCCCTTTGGCTCGATTCCAGTACTCGAGCAATCTGTATAGCTTCATTATAAATCTTCTTTTCCAGTCCCAATACATGCTCATGGATGCTTCTCCTAAGTCCCATGATGAACCTTCGGGTTTTGGTATTTTCCTCTTACATGCTAGAGGGAGCAAAGAAAAATAGTTCTTCATAACGCTGTTGATATGCGTCTACAGTCATCTGTTCTTGATACAGACTCAGAAACTCCTTTTCCATTTGATCTCTGAAACTCCTTGGAAAATACTTCTCGAAGAATGCTTCTTTATAGATAGCCCAGGTCAGTTGGGCATGCTTTGTTAACAAATAACTTCTAGTTGATTTCCATCAGTGGTGCGCATCACCTTTTAGCATAAAAGTGGCACATAACACCTTCTCTTCTTCATTTATAGTCATCATCATAAAGTTTCTTTACATTTCATCTATCCAGTGAGCTGGCCATAACGGATCTGATGGCTCACCTATAAATTCCTTCGGCTTCAACTTCAGAAAACGCTCGATCAGTCTGGAGTGATCAAGCTGGTACTGTGCATATACTCCATACATAGGCTGCTGGTAATGATAATTTTCTTGGTTATACCCGCCTTGCGGTACTTGGCCCTGTACTGCTAGTATTTGCCATACTTGGGGTATGGTGTTGCTACTACCAGGTGCAGTACTAGCTTGTCCTGTAGGTTGAGGTGTCATGTTTACAGCTGGGAAAGCCATTCCCATAGCAGCTTGCATGTTGGCTTGCACTTTCTGTATTTGCTACAATTGTTGTGCTAAATTCATCACTGCAGTAGCCAAATCTATAGGTGGTGCATGTAGGTTGGTTGGCTTGGCTTGGGTGTGCACATTCTGTGGTGCAGCATTTTGAGTTCCAATATTTTTTTCCTATCCTTGCTGACCCTCATTGTCATTAGTCTCCATAGGTGGTGGAGATGGATTTGCATTTTGTCTCCTTCTACTTACTCTGCATCCAGCCATTTAAATTCTTGGTTGAATGGTACTTGGAAAGGCTGTACACGTGAGACAAGATATGATGGTAGTATTGGATTAGTCTCACAATGGAAGGCGAGAGAAAACAAAATCTATAGGCAAAAGTTCAATCAGAATCAAAATACAGACAATAGTAGGTCATACGGTCGATGGCCTACGGTCGCATGTGGTGCGACCATCACATCCTTGGCGACTTACGGAGACCCTATGGTCGATCATACGGTTGATGCTACGATCGATGGTTTTGGTCGAATTGTGCGACCATAAGATCCAAAATCAATTTTTAAAAACCTAATTTCGAGAGTTTCCATTTCATTTCTTCTTCTTCCTCCTACGGTCTCTACTCAACTTGCCTCCAGTGAGTTGCTACAGTGTCGACCATACATACTTGGTGATTTTACTTCGATCTACGTCCTACATTTCATTCCACAAGGTATGTTCTCTACTCTCTTTCATTTTTAAGTTTTCATACCTAGGGTTTTTGCCATTTGTAGGATTTTCTTCAAATTAATATTTTTCAAATCGTAAAAATTTAATTTTTATTGGGGGCTTTTGCTATTGGCCACCCAATGGATGAAAGCCCTCAAGAAAATTTGAGTTTCATCAGTTGGTTTGGTAAAAATTTCAAAATTTCCATTTTTGACCTAAAATTTGGGGGTTTTTGTCCAATTGTCAAAATTGTTTAAATTCGACCTACCTAGTTAAAATTTTCGATTGAATATGCATTGCAGGATGGTTTGGGACCTACGTAAGTCCTCCTGCCCAATGTTTGGGTAAAAAGTGAGGCTTTTTCTCATTTTACGTCATTATACTGTCAAATTTTTCCAATTTTGTTAACTTGTTTCTCTTATTTTCTTTTCTTACAGCTATCATGGTTCGCACCAAGGTTCCTTGAGTTCATGACCCACTTCGCTTCAGGTCTGTGGAAGCAAAAATACGATACCCTTGGTTTAACCAAAAGAAGGTTGAAGGGGGTAGATGTGTGAACTTAGCCCACTTGGCCCTATTTGATGTGGAGAGGGCATTTGGTGATATGGGCTGGCTTCCATAGATCCTATACGAGGCTTGCACTCGCCCGGACCTGGTTAAGCAGTTTTACTGTCACCTTCAGGTGGAGGGTGACCTAGATGTAGAGAGGGGCAGAGAGCTTCTGTAAGACCCGTATCGAACTAACCGATCTTACCACCTTGTATCAGGTCTTCCTATCATGGTCGAGCCAAGTGGACCAAGTGCGTAAAGAAACCACAAGACCAGGTATGAAATCAACCCAAAAATAGTCAATTATGAGTGTGTGCTCGCATACCTAAACAAGTGTGACCGACCACACCTCAAAATAGTGCAACCACATGAATTTTGGTCATGTGGTCGCACGTTTCAGAACGTGTAGTCGACGTATTCTGCGACCCCACCTCCGACCACACGAACCCAGTCAGAAACTGAATTTAGGAAACCTTCCTAATCCGAAGGGGGTTCTTTCCTAAACTCAATAGGGTATATTATGGAGGGTTTTCCTCTATAAATAGGACGTCCCTTAGCCTCTTTCACTCTTTTAGAGCTCAAACTGAAAGCGAGAGAAAGTGAAGAGAAGGAAGAGAAGGAAAATTGAAGAGGAAGACTAAGGAGGAAGAAAATTCAGAAAAAACTTTGAATCTTCAGCAAGCTTAAGGTATGAAAACATTTCCCATGTTAAATTGAGAGCCTAGAATAGTTCATGAAAGAGATAGGATTTAGGTGAAACCTAAATCATCAATCCATGGATAAATTCCAAGTGAATTCATGGAAGGAAATTATGTGGACAATGGATTCTGTATAAAAATACTAGTTCTGAGCCATAGAACAATCATAGGAAGGACCATGATGATAAGCCAAGGGATCCAAATATGAAGGAATGAAGTTCAGGATGAAAAGTTGACCATCACACGTGTGGTCGCACGTGTGGTCGCATGATGTACGACCACACGAGATACTGCCCTCGGGAAGTTTCCAGGGAGGGTTTGGTCGCATGTGTGGTCGCAGGATATGCGACCACACCCTGCGACCACACACCCTGTGGTCGTAGAAACTGAGACCACAGGTCCTGCCACACCTGCGACCCCTCAGTTTCTGTTAGTCTAAATTCATGGGAATTAATTCTAATTTTAAATCTATAAATTTGTTAGGTTTCCAAGTGGTTTAAAAGTGAATTACAAAGCTTGGATGAGGATCTACTATCAACCAAAGGTGAGGGAACAAGACCAAAACTAATTGGCTAATAATAAACTATTTTTATTTATTGAGTCCAATGCCATGAATGATTCCATGCTTTTATGCGTGTATTGTGCGTTTCACATATCAACCAATATTCCTATTAGTACTGTTCATGCATATTTAATTCAGTTTATTTATAACATGATGATGATGATGATGCTAGGAATAGGCATGTGAATGTATGTGTGTGGTTAGTGTGCTTGATGCGAGTGGAGCATCAGGGGGAGGACGTGACACTGTGGTTCATCTTGGTCACCAGACTCTAGCTCTATCTCTACTCAAGTCTTATCCACTGATATCGTCGTATCGCCATTACCTTAGCAGAACTATTACGTCGTAGGGCATTAGGGGAGGTGGTTTCGGACCATGTAGTCTTTGACTCTACTGGGGGGCCTTAGCTCTATCTATATGGACGTATTGAGGGATGCTGGGGTGAGGCCTTAGATACACTGTTTGACATTAGGATTGGTTAGTTGCGAGCCCAGTTTGCAAGCCCTCGCCAATAGGGGCTTACGTGTTGGTATGGGTAGGGCATCAGGGGAAGTGTCATGCGGTGTTTGATCTGGGCACTTTAGCTCTATCTCTATTCCATGATGGGTGCATGTGGGACGACAATGGTGTTTGATCCATTAGGCGGCTTCACACACTCGTGTATAGAGGTGCGGCGGCCACCTATCCTTTCTATTGCACATTGCAAACTTATGAACCAGACCAAAGATATGAATTGAATACATGCATATGTTTATTGCATTATTTTGTTTGCTCACTGAGCCATGATGTGTGCTCACCCTTTCGACGTCGAATATTTTTAGTTGATGATGCAGGTCCTATAGTAGAAGATTATATGAATGCTCCAATATACGGGCATGTTGCGGCGATGGATGCAGAAGCTATGATGGAGTCGCATGATTCGTCGTGCGAGTGCAACTCATGCATCTTTGATTAGATTATTTGTTGGATTATTCAAAAGATGAAATTGATTAATTTATTTTATTTTATGTCTTAGTCTTTTGGAGATAATTGGATACTTTATTTATGTTATCACTGTTAGATACTCAGTTCATTAATATTAAAGACTTCTGCTATTGTTTATTTACTCTCATTATGGTTGTGGATGTATATGGTTTAAGCAAAGGGACACGGCCTATTCGAGATCCTGGTTGAACCGTTGGATCATAGACGGTTCATCACATCATTCTAGTTGGTTTAGAATTGGGGTGTGACAGCTTTGGATCACCAGCTAGGTGAAAGGGGTTCTGAGTTCTTTTAACTATCAGGAGTTGGCTCATCTCCTAGGTATCTCCAACGATGAGCAGTTAATTTACTGTGCACCCAGAGAGCCACAGTTTCTTTCCACACAGATGCGTGCATAGATCGATAGTCATATTCTTCAGGATGACCACTGGGAGGTAAAGGCAGTTAACCTGTGTCCAGAGCCACGTGTCTACTATAAGATTATCTAGCATAATCTGATTCCCTAGGGTGGACATTATGAGATGATCTCTCAGCTGACTCAGTACCTGCTGTACTGTATCTATACTAGGCAGTCTGTCTGCCTCCCATACATTATTGTTCGAACTATGCACCGAGCTACATTGCCTGATTCGAGAGGCAACTTGCCCTATGGGCGGCTGATCTCCACCTTGCTTGCTCGTCTACAGGTGGACCTAGTGAATGAGAGGATCGTTGAGGACACCTTCTCAGTTGACCTTGATTGGGAGGCCATCTGCAGGATGGGCATGCGAGAGATACAGATCAGTGATGATGAGAGGAATGCTATGAGACGTCTCTCACTCGGGTAGCGGCAGCAGATGCAGAGGCAGCAGCAGCAGCAGCAGAGGTAGTAGCAGAGGTACACAAGGGTGGTGATGAGAAGGATGATGATCGGATGTACATGGATGTGGATGTCATCCCTCCTCCATTGTCATAACATTCTACTAGAGCTGACCCTTCTAGAGCTTCTCATTCAGCTGGCCCTTTACACCCACCACTAGATGATATGATGGGGCTACTACATGAGATTAGAGAGGCTCAACGCGTAACTGATTGGAGAGTAGGAGAGCTTCTAGACGCCCAGCGCTCTACAGACCAGCGGGTAGCGAATCTGGCAGCTAATCTTTGAGCGAGTCAAACTCAGGTGGCTGGCTTGCGAGAGTATATGCTGAGGACTACGATAGAGATCGTAAGGCTCCTCCTCCTCCAGATCCTCCAGATCTATGATTTCCCTTTATATCCTTTTCCTTTTATAATATAGAGTAACTGTTCGGATTGTGGACTGTACTCTGATTTGATGTACATTTGTCTTGTTTCCATATATATATAAAATTAGTTTTTCCTTTACACAGATGCATTATTCTCTTTCTTAGTTTATGTCTCATACAACACAAGTGCTTATGGTGTGTTCTTATTACAGTTTTTAAATTTATCCTAACTCAGTTCATGACTCATGTGGAAGTTGTTAGGTCAATTGGTAGAACCTGAGTGCTCTGAAACCAAGTTGTCACACCCCAATTCTAGTTTAACCAAAATGGTGTGATGAACTGCCAATAAACCAACGGTTCACCCAGGATCTCACATAGGTCGTACCCACCATATCAAACTACACACACATTCCACATTAATAATCAGAGGTAATAAACAAATAATCGAAAGTCTTACAGATAATGAACTGAGAGTCTAACAGTGATAAATAAATATTTAATCCAATTATCTCAAAATCATAAGACATAAAAATAAACAATCAAATTGCATATTCGACGTTCAACCTATAAAACCTAAGCATAAACACATTGGTTGCACTCGCATGATGAATCATGCACATCTTCTTCAACTTCTACGTCCATCGTAGCAACGTGTCCATAAGTCGGCGCATTCATATAATCTTCAATGGTAGGACCTGCATCATCAACTAAAAATATTCGACGTCGAAAAGGTGAACACATATTACGGCTCAGTGAGCAAATAAAATAATACAATAAATATATGCATGCATTCAATTCATATCTTTGGTCTGGTTTATAAGTTTGCAATGTGCTATAGAAAGGTTTAGTAGCCGCTGCAGCTCTATACACGAGTGTGTAAATTCGTCCAATGAATCAAACACCATTGCCGTCCCATATGTACCCATCATGGAATAGAGATAGAGCTAAAGTGTCTGGATCAAACAACGCATAACACTTCCCCTGATGCCCTACCCATACCAACACGTAAGCCCCTATTGGCGAGGGCTTACAAATTGGGCTCGCAACTAACCAATCCTATGCCAAACAGTGTATCCAATGCCTCACCCCAGCATCCCTCAATACATCCATAGAGATAGAGCTAAGGCCCCCCGACAGAGTCAGAGACCACACGGTACGAGACCACCTCCCCTGATGCCCTATGATGTAATAGTTCTGCTAGGTAATGGTGAACGACGATGTCAGTGGGCAAGACTTGAGCAGAGATTGAGCTAGAGTCTGGTGATGAGGTCGAAGACCACCATGCCACGTCCTCCCTCTGATGCTCAACTCGTATCCAACACATCAACCACACACATACATTCACATGTCTATTCCTAGTATCATCGTCATCATCATGTTACAAATAAATAGAATTAAATATGCATGAACAGTAATAGAAGGAATATTGGTTCTCTTTGAATTGAATTAACAACCTAAAAGTTATATGAATTTAAGTTAGGGTTCATATGTGACATGTTACAATAGTCAGAAATCGAAACAGAGCACTGATAGGTGTTTGATTGGTCCTATGGTCTCATGCTGTATCGACCTTATTGTCTACGATCGATACCCTACGGTAGCATATGGTGCGATCGTAGCTGCGACCATATGATTTCTGAAATCTTCCTAAATGCCTATGGTCGATCCTCTGGTCATACTGATCATGCTTTGGTCGATCGTAGCTACGACCTTGAGATTTCTGGTCACAGTCTACCTGAAATTCGAGTTCTTCCTGAGTTAATTCTTATGTTCTTCAATGAGATTTATTCTAAGGTCATCCTATGGCCATCATTAGTAATTTCTTATCAACCCTAATCATCAAATTCACTCTTCATGGTTCTCCTTGGATTTTTCTCAAGGAAATCACATAGATCATAATAGGTTGATATGGTCTATCCTCCATAAAAGTCTTATTCCTTAAAGTTTACATCTCCAGAGATTCGTTTCATACCTTTGCCTGTGATAGAGAGCCAATCTCTTCTCAGCGAACTCATCTCCTTAGCTTTTTCTTCTTCTCTTTCTCTTCCTTCTCTTTTTCTAGGTTTACTAATGTTCTAAAAAAGTGAAAAAGGGCTGAGGGACGTCCTTTACATAGAGAAAAACTCTCCATATAAAGTCCTCTTTCAATTAGGAACGCAATCCCTGAGTTTAGGAAAGTTTCCAAAACTCGAAGTCTAATCTGGGTTTCTCACGATTGATCATATGGTCACATAAACTGTCGACCGTAAGGTCAAATTCATCGATCGTGGGATTTTGGATTTGAGATTTTTGGTTCCCTTCCTTATGGTCGACCATACCTACTTAGGCATGCAACCTTAGGTATGTTTTTAGTGTTTTTAACTCGATTCTCATACTTGGTTTGTGATCTATCTTCATACACTCGGTCCACTTGGTCCAGGAATGATGGGAAGACCTGGTACAACACAGTTAAACCAAGTTAGTGGAGTGCGGGCCTTACACATGGTACCTACAACATCATCTAAAAAGAATGGTGTACGTAAGGGTCAGCTCTTTAACATTAGCTCAGTGAGAAATAAATAGACAAGCAAACAAATATGCATGATCCGCTTATTACACACAACAATACAATAGTCGAATATTATGTATGTCATGTGCTATGGTAAGGCCTAGCCACACCTCCTAGAGGTTGACTATAACCTCTACGCACGGGAGTGTTGGGTACTTACCAGCCTACACCGATAGTCCTACTGCCCCCACACGATATCCCAATCATGGTGGTGATCGGGCAGCAAGTCCGGGTAGTAATGCTCCAACGAACACTGCCAACCCTTCCCCTTCATCACTCCACTCTACCAGTACCTGACCCCCTACTGGCCAGGGTTCCATACAAGGGTAGTGTCACTAACCAAAATCCTACTTGTCATCTGATGTATCCCTCTTACCAAACCCAGTAGGAATCCTAGACCATCCGTTTTGCCCCCCCACCAAGATGGTGTCATCCCGCTAAGGCTGACTGACATACTCATCAATGATTAAATAACAAGTCAGATCTAGCAGTCCTCGATCATTTCACCACTTCCTATCAACTTTCAATCACACACATTCACACATCAATCATATTATAATGCAGATGCATGCACAAGGTAGATATCAGATGACATGTTATCACAGTAAGCATGTGGCACTACAAATCATATATTAGAAACATTCCAAAATTATTTAGGGATTCTGTTCCTCACCTGATATGGCTTAATTGAGATTATCCCTACTAGCAAAATCTATGTTTACAAGGTATAAGGTCATTAATTAGAAGTCCTACATGATTTACTTTCAATTTATAAAAGTTTGGGGCTTGCCGGTCGCTACCATCGCAATTAGCTTATGGTTCGACGAAAAATCTAGACCTTCTACCATTAGTCAGTCGATATACCGGTTGGTACAGAATATCGATCGTGACATCGTCTGACAATCTCCTGAGACATTTCTAGGATTGGTCGGCCGCTACGTCAGTCCCTACAATGTACAGTCCGCTGTATCGACCGCCCCCTCCCGATGGTCACTTTTTTGTTTAGCAAATTAGGATTTCTTCTTATAATTTAGTTCATTCCTTGCTAGTATAATGTAGTCTGGTGATGGGGTCTCTCTTAGGTCTATGTACTATCCAAGCAAGCATGAAATCAATTGTTTAAACTAGGCCATTTGTTAGAAAGAGGTGTTTCCCCTTCCAATAACTTATACTAATTCCTGTATTGAAGAAGGATGAGTGTTACATTAGATCCACGTCCTTCACTGGGACATCATGTTTTGCATTAGAATTTACAAGAGTTAAGGGTTTTATCGATGGTGGCTTGATCAATGCTGATTGGCAGTATACGGCATCGATAATTCTCCCAACACAAGTGTTGCTAAGATTTACCTTCTTCCTCTCCCTCTTTCCTTTCTCTTGAAAATGCGTTAGAACTTTTTGAAATTGATACGTACTCAGAAAAGGGTAAAAGGTAGGGTTTTTATTCCTCTAAGGTTTCTTTATTGGGGTAGAATTCTTAGTTTGAATAGAGACTCTTAAAAGGTTGCCAAGTGTCAAGAGTTTGAACTTAGGGAGAGACTTTTTCCCTTCTACAACTCCAAAGTTGTTAGGATGGGTGTAGGTCCCTTTTAGATTTATCTGTGGGTCCTAGGAATATCCTAAATGGTCTCCTAATATGAATCCAACTGTTAATCCCGAGAATAGGTCTATTCTTGGCTTGGTTGGTCGATGGTGCTGGTCCTTAGACTATTGGGATTCACTACCACCTGGAAGCAACCAACTCCCCTTTAAGTTAAACATTCATGTATAGTTAGAAAAATCTAAGGTTTTAAAAGGGTACCTATCGCGTTGGTCTTCAATTGAGCATCGCATCGGGTTCGGCTATGGTGGAAAACTCTGACACGAAATAAAATCAGAGTTAGGCCAAGATTTTTAGGTGCAGGTTTTACAGCTAGCTATGCAAATCTGGATCCACATGGCCTTACGCCACCAATACCCTTGGTGCATGCATGCCATACAAACTAATTAATCACATTCATCACACATCATACATAGTTGTATTTGTATGCAAATGCAAGTTCATATAATCACAATTAATCATGGCATGTTATAGACAGACACAAACAAGCATACGAAATGTCCTATTATAGTAGGAACCTAACTCTTCACCTGATGGCATAAGCAATATTGTAGTACTGGAAGTCAGCACAAGACTTTGCCCCTAGATCTTAGGTCGATTAACCTAAACATGCGCATACATTTCATTATGTTGGTTAAATAACTTTTAAACCAGCATGGACGTGTCCACAACATTGTTATGCGAGTCCCAAGACAAGTTGAGAACCCTACGGTTGGTCCCTGAAGGATTTGGACAGTCAGTTGGACATCTGCTGTTATGGTGGCTGCTGGAAGCCCCTGGCAGTGGTATTTGCAGATTAGGCCAACATGCTTAAGTGGTCAAGGTGGTAGATGGAAGCCCCCCGACAGTAGTATCCATCGACTTCTAGCATGCCCTTAAGGGATTTTTGTTAGTAAGCCGGCTAATAGAGTAGGCGGGTGCATCTACCGGCTCTGTGTAATCTTCAACTTATTGGTCGAAAGCTCTTAACCTGCCAAGGACTAGTCGGTGGACAATAGCCTAGCAAAATGTGTTGTCGGCTCATGTTCATCTGCTGAGCCCAACTCAAGATTTTATAAGTGTGGGTCTTCCAGAGGATAGTAGTTTGGCATATACTTCTACCGACCAGACCCCTAGGTCAAACAATTGGAGCCGGGTGCAGAGTTTTTGCCTTAGCCATCTGCTGGGGTCCGTCGGTTGAGTCCGAGAACCAGAATCAATCAAGGAAGAAGAAGTACGAGTTGGGGATTTTCTCACCTAACTTACACCATATCATTTAAGGTAATGGGGAACATTTTCCCCACCCTTTGGTGGTACTTTGGTGATAAACAACACCTCCATTGGAGGTGTGCACCAATCTAACTGAATCTAGGGTTTATGGTTGAGGTCATTAATGGTGGTCATCAACCACCATTAATGGTGGTCTTTATTAGTAGACAAAGAGAGGGGGAGTATAGACTTACTTGGGAAGTAGGTACGAATCCGAACGGAGCTTGAACTTCAAATCCTCAAGTTCCCCCAAGGTGCAGCTCCTTTTCTCCCAAGCAAACTCTCCATAAAGACCGAAACCTTAAAGGAGGGTCTTGGTCCTCTATTTATAATAACTAAGGAGAGAGAAAGCCAGCCCATGACTACACCGGTGGTAAGAAGTCGGCTGGTCAATCTGCAGGCACGGTTCAGCCCAACAGGGTTGAAAAGGTAGCTCTATGTTTAGTTTTCAGGGCCCAACGCACTGATGCATATAGTGGGCCCATGATGGTCTTCTACAATAGTTAAAATCCAGATAGAATTCCTTACATATGATCTAGATATCTCTATCGGGACTGCATCAGGTCCATCAGCTATCAACATGGGAGATCTAACACAGGAGAAATCCCAATCAATAGGAGATTTTAGGTGTGGGCATTACAATCTCCTAACTTATAAGAATTACATCCCCGAAATTATAGCATACCTGGGTTGTTGAACAGATGCAGATATTTTTCTCACATTTCATTTTCGCCTTCTCAAGTGCCCACTTCAATGGCATAACTACTCTAGTGGACCTTCACGTGGGGGATGGAATGATGGCGCAATTGTTGGACCATCTTGTCCAGAATAGCCACTAGCTCCACAGTATATGATAGATACTGATCAGTTTGAGGAGTATCTGCACTCAGTACAAGCAAGGGATCTGATATGTTCTTCTTGAGGAGGGAATTATGGAACACATTATGGACATCAGACAATGCTGGGGGTAAGGCCAATCGATATGCCACCCTTCCCACTTCTTTTCAGAATCTCATAAGGAACAATATATTTGGGGCTCAGCTTCCCTTTCTTCCCAAACCAATGAATGCCACGATGAGGTGACACTTTAGGAAGACCATGTCGTTGACTTGGAATTCTAGGTCCTTGCACCGTACATCTACATAGCTCTTTTGTCTATTATGGCTGCCTTGATTCTCTATTTGATTAAATCCAACTTGTCACAGGTGTTCTGTATAGTATCTTGTCCTAGTTTTCTCCTTTCACTTACTTCATTCTAGTACGATGGATTCTGACAACGTCTACCATATAGGGCCTCATATGGGGCAGCACCTATGGTTCTTTGAAAGCTGTTGTTGTAGGCAAACTCCATTAAAGACAAATATTTGTCCCAATTGCCTTTGAAATTCAGGGCCCAAGCTTTGTCACACCCCAATTCTGCACTAACCAGAATGGTGTGATGAACCGTCTATGATCCAGTGGTTCAACCAGGATCTCGAATAGGCTGTGTCCATTTACTTAAAGCATACACATCCACAACCATAATCAAAGTAAATAAACAATAGCGGAAGTCTTTAATACTAATGAACTGAGAGTCTAACAGTGATAACATAAATAAATTATTCAATTATCTTCAAATGACTAAGACATGAAATATAATCAATTACATGTCTTTAATAATCCAATAAATAAATCTAATCAAAGACGCATGAGTTGCACTCGTACGACGAATCATGCAACTCCATCACAGCTTCTGCATCCAACGCCGCAACATGTCCGTACATCGAAGCATTCATATAGTCTTCTATAGTACTACCTGCATCATCAACTAAAAATATTCGACATTGAAAGGGTGAGCACACATCACGGCTCAGTGAGCAAACAAAACAATGCAACAAACATATGCATTTATTCAATTAATATCTTTGGTCTGGTTCATAAGTTTGCAATGTGCAATAGAAAGGATAGGTGGCCACTGCACCTCTATACACGAGTGTGTGAAGCCGCCCAATGGATCAAACACCATTGTCGTCCCACATGCACCCACCATGGAATAGGGATAGAGCTAAAGTGCTAGGACCGCACCGCATGACACTTCCCCTGATGCCCTACCCATACCAACTCGTAAGTCCCTATTGGCGAGGGCTTGTAAACAGGGCTCGCAACTAACCAATCCTAATGTCAAACAGTTTATCCAAGGCCTCACCCTAGCATCCCTCAATACGTCCATAGAGATAGAGCTAAGGCCCCTCGGTAGAGTCAGAGACTACACGGCCTGAGACCACCTCCCTTGATGCCCTACGACGTAATAGTTCTGCTAAAGTAATGGCGATACGATGATGTTAGTGGATAAGACTTGAGTAGAGATAGAGCTAGAGTCTGGTGACCAGGATGAACCATAGTGTCACGTCCTCCCCCTGATGCCCCACTCACATCAAGTACACTAACCACACATAAACTTTCACATGCCTAATCCTAGCATCATCATCACATCATGTTATAAATAAACTGAATTAAATATGCATGAACAGTAATAACAGGAATATTGGATGACATGTGAAATGCACAATACACGCATACAAGCATAGAATCATTCATGGCATTGGACTCAATAAATAAAAATAGTTTATTATTAGCCAATTAGTTTAGGTCTTGTTCCCTCACCTTTGATTGATAGTAGATCATCGTTCAAGTTTTATGAATCACTTTTAAATCACTTGAAAACCTAACAAGTTGATAGATTTTTAGTTAGAATTAATTTTCATGTGTTTAGACTAACATAAACTGAGGGGTCGCAGGTGGGGCAGCACCTGGGGTCTCAATTTCTGTGACAACAGGGTATGGGGTCACAGGGTACAGTCAGACATACTCCGACCACACGTGTGACCACACCCTCCCTGGAAACTTCCCGAGGGCATGTGGTCGGACATGTATGTCTTGTGGGGTTGGACATCATGCGACCCTACGTGCGACCACACGTGTTATGGTCGACCTTTCACACTCAACTTCATTCCTTCATGTTTGGATCCTTTGGCTTATCATCATGGTCCTTCCTATGATTGTTCTATGGCTCAAAACTATAATTTTATACAACATCCATTGTCCACAATAGTTTCTTTCATAGATTTCCTTAGAGTTTATCCATGGATGGATGATTTGGGTTTCTCCTAGATCCTATCTTCTTCATGAACTATTCTAGGCTCTTAATTAATCATGGGAAATAGGTTCATACTTTATGCTTGCTGAAGATTCAGAGTTTTCTCTGAATTTTCCTCTTTCTTAGTCTTCTTCTTCAATTTTCCTTCTCTTCCTTCTCTTCTCTCTCTCTCACTTTCAATGGGAGTTTTAAAAGGACGAAATAGGCTAAGGGACGTCCTATTTATAGAGAAAAACCCTCCATAATATGCCCTAATGAGTTTAGGAAAGAACCCCCTTCGGATTAGGAAGGTTTCCTAAATTCAGTTTCTGACTGGTTCCGTGGGGTCGTAGAATCCGTGACCCTACCTTTTGAAATGTCCGACGACACGACCTAAATTTGTGTGGTTGGACTCTTTTGAGGTGGGGTCAGTCACACCTATTTAGGCATGCGACCACATGCTCATAATTGACTGTTTTAGGTTGATTTCATACTTGGTCTTGTGGTTTATTTATGCACTTGGTCCACTTGGCTCGACCATGATAGGTAGACCTGGTACAAGGTGGTAAGACCGGTTAGTTCAATACGGGTCTTACAACTCCCCCCTCTTATTAGAAATTTCATCCTCGAAATTTGCACATACCTTTCGAGTAAAAAAGGTGAGGTATTGCTTTCACATAGCATTCTCTTCTTCTCATGTGATCTCTTCTATATCTCGGCTCCTCCAAGTGACCTTAACATAATAAATGTCACGGTTGCATAGACGTTGAACCTTTCGGCTGGTGATTTCAGTTGGTGCTACTTCAAATGTTAAATCATCAGTTACATCTTGTGGATCTTCTGTTAAAACGTGTGTTGGATCTCTGACGTACTTCTTCAATAACGAGATATGAAATACATCATGCACACTTGACATAGATGGGGGTAATGCTAACTGATACGCCACTTTTCCACGTTTAGCTAGAATCTCATATGGCCCGACATATCTCGGACTTAGCTTCCCTTTCTGTCTGAATTATTTTAAACCTTGCATAGGTGATACTTTCAAAAATACCTTATCACCTACAACAAATTCAAGGTCTCGACGTCGAGTATTTGCATACTGTTTCTGACGATTCTGAGCCGTTCTAACTCTTTCCTTAATAATTTCGACTACCCGATAAATCTCTTCGACAAGTTCTGGTCCAACAATACTCCATTCACCAACTTCATTCCAAAATAAAGGAGTTCGACACTTCATACCATACAGTGCTTCATAGGGTGACATCTGTATAGTAGCCTGATAGCTGTCGTTATAGGCGAACTCGATCAATCGTAGTTTCTCATCCCATGATCCCTTGAAATCAATAACATAGGCTCGAAGCATGTCTTCTAAGATCTAAATGGTACACTCTGACTTTTCGTCTGTCTGAGGATGGAATGCAGTACTAAACTTCAACGTTGTACCCATAGCCTTCTTCAATCCTTCCTAAAACTTTGAAGTCGGGCGGGTCTCTATCGAACACAATGCTTTCAGGTACACTATGTAATCTGACAATATTATCCACATATAGCTTGGCTAACCTCTCCAGGGTATACTGTGGTCGTATAGCTATAAAGCGAGCTGTTTTAGTCAGACGATCTACAATCACCCAGACCGTGTCAACTACTTGGGGAGTCAATGGTAATCCGGTGACGAAGTCCATAGTGATGCAGTCCCATTTCTATGCTGGTTTTGGTAGTGGCTGCAACAATCCTGTAGGTCTTTGCCTTTCAACCTTTACCCTCTGATAATTTAGGCATTGAGACACAAATTTAGCTACACCTGCTTTCATTCCTCTCCACCAATATACTTTCTTCAGATCATGGTACATCTTCGTACTTCCAGGATGTACCGAATAAGCGGTGGTGTGAGATTCCTTCATTAGTCTGTGTCTAATGTCCAAATTTTTTGTTTCAGGAATACGTACTCTTCCTTTATACTTCAACACCATTTCAACGTCCAAGGTGAACTCAGAAATAGTCCTACCTTTTTCGATCTCTTCTTGTACCGTTCTCAGATAAGGGTCTGATTTAATAACGGTTTTCACTTCATCTATTATATCAGGTACAATCTTCAATGTGGTAAACATATTTGAAAATCGATGAGTAAACCCTTGGTTGGTTGATCCACTCGGTGCATCTATCACGAACTACTCATTACCATGATGGAATACTTTTCCTGTAACACACATTACCACAGTCGTGTTAACTTCTCCTTGAGATTTTATCATTGTTTTTCTGCTTAGCGCATTAACAACTACATTAGCTTTCCCTGGATGATACTGAATATCGCAATCATAATCCTTCAATAATTCCAGCCATCTTCTTTGTCTCATGTTCAACTCCTTCTGATTAAAAAGATAAGTGAGACTCTTATGATCTGATTTAATCTAAAATTTCTCTCCATACAAATAATGTCTCCATATCTTGACAGTATTTACTACTGCTACTACTTCCAAATCATGAGTGGGATAGTTCTTCTCATGTATCTTTAGTTGTCTTGAGGCATACGTAACTACTTGTTCTCCTTACATAAGTATACATCCTAAACCCAACCCATACGCATCAGTGTATAAGGTAAACGGTTGTCCTGGAATAGGAATAGTCAAGATGGGAGCAGATATCAATCTAACTTTCAATGTTTGAAAACCTTCTTCACATTTATCGGTCCAAACAAACTTTTCTCCTTTCTTAGTTAAACTGGTGAGAGGTACGGTAATTCTGGAGTAGTCTTCCTCGAATCGTCGATAATACCCGGCTAGACCTAGGAAACTTCTAATTTTTGCAACACTCTTAGGTGCTTCCCACTTCACAATGGATTCAATCTTGCTAGGATCCACTTTAATTCCCTCAGCGGATACAACATGGCCTAAGAAAGCGACCTCATTTAGCCAAAACTCACACTTTGTAAATTTGGCATAAAGCTTCTCTTTTCTTAGTCGTTGTAGAGCGGCTCTTAGATTCATGACATGAGTTTTCTTGTCCTTGGAGTAGACCAATATATCATCAATAAACACAATAACTGACGTATCCAACATATCATGGAATACCCAATTCATGAGTTCCATAAAAGTTGCGGGTGCGTTAGTTAATCCAAAAGACATGACTAAAAATTCATAATGTCCATATCTTGTTCTGAATGTTGTCTTTGGAATATAACCTTATTTAATCTTTAATTGATGGTATCCTGATCGAAGATCAATCTTGGAGAACACCTTGGCACTTTACAACTGATCGAACAAGTCATCAATCCGAGGCAACGGGTACCGATTCTTGATTTTAAGCTTATTCAATTCTCGATAGTCTATACACAGTCAAACACTACCGTCCTTCTTCTTCACAAACAATACTGGCACTCCCCATGGTGATATGTTGGGTCTGATATAACCCTTGTCCAGTAATTCCTGTAACTGTACCTTTAATTCTTTCAGTTCAGTAGGAGCCATTTGATAGGGTGCTTTAGATACTGGTGCAACTCTTGGTATAAGATCTATAACGAACTCTGTCGCTCGGTCGGGTGGTAATCCTGATAGTTCCTCAGGAAATACATCTGAAAAGTCACGCATAACATCAATATCTTCCATTCGTGGTACTTCCTTGGTGAGATCGACCACGGATACTAAATACCCAACTCCTCCTTTCTCGAGGCATTTTCTAGCCTTTAATGTAGAGAGGATGAGTTTTCGTTTACGGGGTAGTCTGGTTCCTGCAAAACTAAACTCTGCTCCTTCCTTATCTTTAAATTTTAATTTCCTTTCTGCACATAATAGGTTTGCAGAATACCGAGCTAACCAATCCATTCCCAAGATAACATCAAAGTCTGCCATCTCGAGCTGAATCAAGGTTGCATCCAAAATCTTCTCACCGATAAGAACTGGAAATGGTCCATAACCTTTTTCTAATTCCACTTCTAATCCCATAGGTGATCGTACAAGCAATTTGTAGTTTAAAGATCTGAGGGGTAGATTTAGCTTCTTTCAAAATAACACAGATATAAAAGAATGAGTAGCTCCATAATCAAAGAGCACTCTGGCGGGTATGCCATTAATAGGTACGATACCTGTGATTTATTTTAATTTAGTCTACATGCTCACACAAGGTAATACAAAATAAAAGGTTATGGTCATACCTGTGACCACATCAGGCGATGCGGCAGCATCCTCAGACGTAACTGCATAAACCTTTCCTTGCTGTAGCTGCTTCCTGGGCTTAGGACACTCCCTTGAATAATGTCCCAATTGATTAAAGTTATATTATTTTACTCCTTCATTATTTTGATTTTTTTGAGGTTGGGCTGTTGGAGTAGTCTTAGCTGTAGCATTAAATCCTTGAGTACGGAAGGGTTTGAATGTCTTTGTGTTCCCTCCGTTATAAGAATTTCCATTTGCCCTTTTGATACCTTTATTCTGAGCAAAGTAGCTCTCTCTCTGGCTCGATTCTAGTACTCGAGCAATCTGTACGACTTCATTATAAACTTTCTTTTCCAGCCCCAAAACATGCTCCCGAATGCTTCCCCTAAATCCCATGACGAACCTTCGGGTTTTAGTATTTTCCTCCTGCATGCTAGAGGGAGCAAAGAAAAACAGCTCTTCATAACGCTGTTGATACGCATCCACGATTATCTGTCCCTGATACATACTCAGGAACTCTCTTTCCATAGTGTCTTTGAAACTTCTAGGGAAATATTTCTCAAAAAATACCTCTTTATAGATAGCCCAGGTCAATTAGGCGTGCTTTATTAATAGATAAGTCCTAGTAGACTTCCACTAGTGGTGTGCATCTCCCTTCAGTATAAATGTGGCACACAACACTTTTTCCTCCTCATTAACTGTCATCATCATAAAATTCCTTTCCATTTCATCGATCCAGTGAGCTGGCCACAAAGGATCTGCTGGCTTGCCATTATATTCCTTAGGTTTCATTTTCAGAAAGCGCTCGATCAGTCGAGAATGGTCCAACTAATACTGATCATAGGCCCTATACATAGGTGGTTGATACTGGTAGCTGCCTTGGGCTACCTCAGGGTTCTGTACTAGAGCTTACACAACTGGCGTCTGAGGTGCTTGGGGTACCATGTTGCTACCCCCTAGTATTGTGCTAGCTTGTCCGGCTGGCATAGGTGTAGTATGTGCAGCTGGAAAAACCATTCCTATAGCAGCTTGCATATTGGCTTGCACCTACTGTATTTGTTGTAGCTGTTGTGCCAGGTTCATTACTGCTGTAGCCAAATCTGTAGGTGGGGCAGGCAAATTTATAGAATTTGTCTGGCCATTAGCTCCTGGTGTTATTTTGATTCTCTTGTCCTTCAGGATTTCCATGGCTGTCTTCCTCCACCAGTGGTGGTGGTGGAATTGGGTTACGACCTCGCCTAGTTACTCTTCGCCCAGCCATTTCTTGTTCCGGTGGTGGTAATGTCTAAAAAAAATCATAGAACTTGTGAGGCAATCATTATATACATCATTCCCATGTCAAAATCCAACTAATCAATGTAAAATTCCAATTTTCCAACTCATTCAGTCAAAATACTGTATTTTCCATCGTAGGGTCGATAGTGGGGTCGCATTATGTCTGACCACAAGGTATACGACCTCACAAAACCCTGTCAGCTCACCGAGAGCCTGGGGTCGATCGTAGGGTCGGTATATGTCCGACCACAGGGTCCGACCACACGATGCCTGTTAGCTCACCGAGAGCCTGGGGTCGATCGTAGGGTCGGTATATGTCCGACCAATGATGTCTGTCAGCTCACCGAGAGCCTGGGGTCGATCGTAGGGTCGGTCGTAGGGTCACACATTTAGTTGAATTTTGCGACCGCACGACCCCAAATCAGGTTTTTTGCACGACCTCAAATCAGGTTTTTAAACCTGATTTTTGGAGTCATTTCCCACTTTTTCTTTTTCCTTCAACTCAACTCGCTTCCCCAGAGTTGCTACAATATCGACCACTGGTGTTTGGTGATTATTTCTTCCATTCACGACTTCCGTTCCTTTCCTTCAGGTATGTTCCCTACTGGTCCTTACTTTTAAGCTTTTAAAGCTAGGTTTTTCTCCATTTATGACGTTTTCTTCTAATTAAAATTTTTCTAACCATAAAAATTTGATTTTTATTGGGGGCTTTTGCTATTGGCCACCCAATGGATGAAAGACCTCAAGAAAATTTGATTTTCATCGGTTAGTTTTTGAGAAACTTGAAATTTTCCTCTTTTGACCTAATTTTCGGGATTTTTCCAAATTATTGAAATTTCTTCAAATTCGATCTTCTTAGTTTAAATTTCCAACTGTATGAGCCTTGCAGGGTGGTTTGGAACATATATAAGTCCTCCTGCCCAACTGTTTGGGTGAAAAGTGAGGCTTTTGGCCAAATCATGCCGTTATAATGCCCAAAATTTTGAGTTTTTCACCATATCTAATATATTGTCTATTTGTCTGTGTCTTTGCAGATAGCATGGCTCGCACCAAAGTTCCCAGAGCTCATGATCCTATATGCTTTCGGTCTAATGAAGCAGAGGCTTAGTATGCTCGTTATGAGCGTAAAAAGGTGGAAGGGGGTTGCTGTGTAAACTTGGCTAGTCTAGCCTTGTTTAATGTAGAGGGGGCTTTTGGGGACATGGGATGGCTCCCTGTGATATCGTATGAGGCTTGCACCTGTCCTGCTCTGGTGAAGCAGTTCTATTGCAACCTTCAGGTAGTGGGTGATCGCAATGATACAGACAGGGGTAGGGAGCTCAGGATCACTAGTTATGTGAAAGGGGTGGAAGTTTCCTTTAACTGCCAGGAGTTGGCTGATCTCCTGGGCATAACAAACGATGGCCTCTTGGTATACTATGCACCTAAGGAACCCCAGTACCTATCTTTGATGATGCGTGCAGAGATTGATCGCCAGCTTCTTAGAGGTGATCGTTGGGAGATGAAGGCAATCAACCTACGGCCAAAACCTCGGGTGTACTGCAAGATCATTTAGTACAACCTGATTCCTCAGAGTGGGCATTATGAGAGGATTTCCCAATTGACCCAGTTCCTCTTGTACTGCATCTGCACTAGGCAGCCCGTCTGCCTGCTATACATTATCATCAGGACGATGATCAGTGCTACGACGCCTGGTCTGATAGGCAACCTGCCCTATGGGCGTTTCATCACTACCCCGCTCACACGCCTGCATGTCGATTTATTGGATGAGAGGATTCATGAGGATACCTTCTCTTCTGACCTTGACTGGGAGGTCATCTGTAAGATGGGGATGCGAGATGCGCAGGTCAGTGACGAGGAGAGGAACGCTCTGGTGCGTCCCCGTACCCGGGTAGAGATAGCAGACGCTGAGGCGGCAGCGGCAGTAGTAGCAGCAGCAGGAGTCCATGGGGATGATGCTGAGGATGATGATCGTATGTTCATGGATGTAGACGCCATACCTCCTCCATCACCATCACATTCCACTGGAGCTGGTCCATCTCGGGTTCCTTCACACATAGTTGGTCCTTCACACCCACCATTTGATGATGTGATGGGGCTACTGCGTGAGATTAGAGAGGCTCAGCGCGCGACTGATTAGAGAGTAGGAGAGCTTCTAGATGCCCAGTGCGCGTCTGATCAGCGGATGACCGATCTAACCGCTAGTCTCCAGGTGACCCAGACTCAGGTAGCCTGGCTGACTAGAGTGTATGCTGAGGACTACGATAGAGATCGTGAGGCTCCTCCTCCTCCAGCACCTCCAGCTCCATGATGCATTTTCTTTTTGCTTTTCCTTGTACTACAGAGTAACTGTCTAGATTGTGGACCGTACTCTGATTTGGAGATGTATATATGTTGCTTTTTATTTGATGTGTATATGAAACTTGTTTCTCCTTTTATATATGCATTATTCTCTTTCTTAATTTTTGTCTCATACAACACAGGTGCTTATAGTGTATTCTTATTACAGCTTTTAAATTTTATCCTAACTTAGTTCACGAACTTTTGTGGTTCCTCTACAGCTTTCTCATCATAGAGGCCACCCGTTTATATGTTGGCGTGTCATCATAATCCTCAACTGTAATACCTGTAACATCAGAAACTAAAAAGAATTACGCGCGCGAGGGTCAGCTCTCCAACTTGAGCTCAGTGAGTAAACAAAACAATGCAACAAACATATACATGCATTCAATCATATCTTTGGTTTGGTTCATAAGTTTGCAATGTGCTATAGAAAGTTTCGGTGGCCGCCTCACCTCTATACATAGGGTGTGTAAGCCCACCCAACGGATCAAACACCATTGTCGTCCACATCCACCCCACCATGGAATAGAGGATAGAGCTAAAGTGCTTAGGACCGCACCGCATCACACTTCCCCTGATGCTCCACCCATACTAACACGTAAGCCCCTGTTGGCGAGGGCTTGTAAACTGGGCTTGCAACTAACCAATCCTAATGTCAAACAGTGTATCCAAGGCCTCACCCCAGTGTCCCTCAATACGTCTATAGAGATAGAGCTAAGGCCCCCCGACAGAGTCAGAGACTACACGGTCCGAGACCACCTCCCCTGATGCCCTACGACGTAATAATTCTACTAAGGTAATGGTGATACGATGATGTCAGTAGACAAGACTTGAGTAAAAATAGGGCTAAAGTGCTTAGGACCACATCGAATCACACTTCCCCTGATGCCCTACTGGCATCAAGTACACTAACCACACACAAACATTCACATGCCTATTCCTAGTAGCATCATCATCATCATGTTACAATAAAAGAAATTAAGTATGCATGAATAATAATAACTGGAATAGTGGATGACATGTGATATGCACATTACAATCATACAAGCATAGAATCATTCATAGTATTGGACTCAATAAACAAAAATAGTTTATTATTAGCCAATTAGTTTAGGTCTTGTTCCCTCACCTTTGATTGAGTGTAAATCCTCGTTCAAGCTTTATGAATCACCTTCAAATCACTAGAAAGTCCTAACAAGTCGATACATTTTAATTAGAATTAATTCCAATAAATTTAGACTAACTGAAATCGTAGGGTCGCAGGGTAGGGTCGCAGGGTAGGGTCGCACCTAGGGTAGCAGTTTCTGCGACCCTAGGGAATCGACCCTACGTACAACCACACCCTCCTTGGGACTTCCCTAGGGCATGTGGTCGATCCTTTGGTCTCGTAGGGTCGGATATCATTCGACCCTATGTGCGACCACACGTATTCTGAGTCGACCTTTCATTCTAAAGTTCATTCTTTCATATTTGGATCCTTTGGCTTACTTTCATGGTCCATTTTATGATTGTTCTATGGCTCAAAACTACAAGTTATACACTATTCATAGTCCATAATGATTTCCTCCATGGAATCTCTTGAAACTTGTCCATGGTTGGATGATTTGTATTTCTCCTAATCCTATGTTCTTCATAACTATTCTAGAATCTCTTATTCAGGTAAGGAATTAGGTTCATACCTTTATTCAGAGGTTTCTCTGAGCTTTATCCTCTTCCTTAGTCTTTTTCTTCAGGTTTCCTTCTCTTCTTCTCTTCCTTCTCTTTCTCTTGCTCTCACTTTCAATTAGGGTTTTAAAGGAGTGAAAGAGGCTTAGGGACGTCCTATTTATAGAGGAAAATTGTAAGACCCGCACGCCACGAACATGGTCCAACCTTACATTTTGTGTCGTGACCCGTCTACATATGATGGTCGAGCCATGGACCAAGTGTGTGAAGAAACCTAAGACCCAGTATGAAAATTTGCTCAAAAACAGTCAAAATGAGGGTAGGGTCGCAGGTTTTAACAGGCAGGTCCAACCCTCCCATCGACCCTCATCATCGACCCTCAACCATGGGTCGCAGGGTCTATGAGTTGTCCGACCCTCCCATCGACCCTCGGTATTCGGGAAAAATAACACGAACCGAAAATTAGGAAACCTTCCTAATTTCGATTAGAACCTTTCCTAAACTCAATGGGACTTATTTTGGGAGGTTTTGCCCTATAAATAGGACGTCCCTAAGCCTCTTTCACTCCTTTTACAACCCTAATTGGATTGAGAGAAAGAGAAGAGAAGGAAGAGAAGAAGAGAAGGAAAACTTGAAGAAAAGGCTAAGGAAGAAGAGGAAATTCAGAGGAAATCTAAATCTCAGCAAAAATAAGGTATGGATACATTCTCCATGATTTATTTAAAACTTTAGAATGGTTTATGAAGAGGATATGACTTAGAAGAAACCCAAATCATCCATCCATGATTAGGTTTTCATGGAAAACCATGGAGGAGATCATTAAAACCATGTAGGTGAATAAAGTATAGTTCTAAACCATAGAACATGTATAGAATGGATTGTGGAAGTAAGCCATAGGACCCAACCATGAAAGAGAGAACAAAATATGATATTTTTGACTCAAACCATAGAGGGCCGCACCTAGGGTCGATGGTAGATCCGACCCTAGCATCGACTCTCAGTGTTTGGGAAGTTCAGATTAGGGGGAGGGTCGCACCCAGGGTCGATCATGACTCTGACCCTACCTCCGACCCTCAGTTAACAGAATGGTTTTAAAAATTAGAATAAATTCTAATTAAATTTTATCGACTTTGTTAGGTCTTCAAGCAATATAATAACATTATAAAGGTGATTCTAAAGCTTGGAAGAGGATCTATTAACAAGCTAAGGTGAGGGAACAAGACCTAACTAATTGATTAATAACAAACTGTTTTTTCTTTTTTTTAGTCCAATACCATGATTGTGATATGCGTGTGTGCTTATAATGTGCATTCAACATGTCATCCAATATTTCTATTATTACTGTTCATGCATATTTAAATTTATTGATTATAAAATGATGATAAAGATGATGGTAGGAATAGGCATGTGAATGTTTGTGTTTGGCTGGTGTACATGGTGCGGGTAGGGATGGTAGCAACCGGTACTTCGATGCCGTTCTCATCGGGGTATATTATGCCATGGTCTATTCAAGTCATGTCCACTAAGCAAGTGTTAGTGTGCTTGATGCGAGTGGAGCATCAGGGGGAGGACGTGATATTGTGGTTCAGTCTGGTCACCAGAATCTAGCTCTATCTCTACTCAAGTCTTGTCTACTAACATCGTTGTATCGCCATTACCTTAGCGGAACTAATATCTCGTAGGGCATCAGGGGGGACATGGCATTGTGGTTCAGCCTGGTCACCAGACCCTAGCTCTATCTCTATGGATGTATTGAGGGATGCTGGGGTGAGGCCTTGGATACATTGTTTGACATTAGGGTTGGTTAGTTGCGAGCCCAGTTTGCAAGCCCTCGCCAACAGGGGCTTACGTGTTGGTATGGGGAACCGGTACAGCCATGCTGTTCTCATGGGATGTATATTGTCCATGGTGGGTGCATGTGGGACGACGGTGCCGTTTTCATTGGGCGTTTCCACACACTCGTGTATAGAGGTGCGGCGGCCACCTATCCTTTCTATAGCACATTGCAAACTTTAAATCAGACCAAAGATATGAATTGATTGCATGCATATGTATTGTTGCATTGTTTTGTTTGTTCACTGAGCCGTGATGTGTGCTCACCCTTTCGAATTCGAATACTTTTAGTTGATGATGCAGGTACCACCGTTGAAGATTATATGAACGCTCCTGTGTATGGGCATGTGGCGACAATGGAAGCTGAAGACTTAGTGGATATGCATGACCCTTTATGCGAGTGCAACTCATGCGTATTCGATTAGATTTTATTTTATTTATTTGGATTTAGTAAAGACATGTATACGATATTTTATTTATGTCTCGGTTGAAACAACATAATTGGATATTTTATTTATGAGTATCACAGTTAGAATTTCTCATTCATTATCTGTAAGACTTCTGCTATTTATTTTATTACCTCTGATTAATGTGGAATGTGTTTTGGTTTATCATATGTGGGATAGCCTATTTTGGGATCCTAGTTGAATCGTTGGTTTGTTGACGGTTCATCACATCATTCTGGTTGGTGCAGAATTGGGGTGTGACAACTTGGTATCAGAGCTCTCGTAGGCCTTACCCATTAAACCCGAATACTACCACTGGAGTCCATGAACTGAGTTAACATAAATTAAAGCTTTAATACAAACAAACCATAAGCACCTGTGTTGGTTGAGACAGAAATTAAACAAGACGATAATGTACATATAAAAGGTGGAACCATATATATACACTCACACAGATAGAGAAGACCAAAAATTATCCTAACAAACAAACAATATAGGGTATTATCTATAAGTTGGATAATTATCCGAGTATACAAAGGATATAGTACTGTAGCAAGAAGGAAGCATCTATACAGTAGAAAATTAGAATATCGAGTTGGTACTCACAAGATGTGAAACTCGATGTAGGATAGAGGAAGAAGGAAAATGGCTAATAATGCCAAAACCCTGTAGAGATAAAGGAAAAGATCTCGGGCTGAATGCGACAGAGATAGGAGAACAATAGCTATACATTAAGAATAAAAGTAACTATAATGAGATGAAGCTATAGCCCTGGGTGACATGGAGACTCAGAGTGAAATCCACTACACGCTGATCCATTACCCACGGAGCATTAAGAAGAGGTTGCAACTTGACCCCACCATTATCAGGGTCGAGAACGGATAATGAAAACTCACCTGAGTTGGTAATCAGATTAGAGCAAATAAGAGGAAGTGAACAATCAGGCCACTCCAGCCAACCACCTGGACTACCAATTACCTTGGTCACGGTTGTAATAAACTTGGCCCAATAAAATACAAGAGCAACCACAAATGAGACCGACTATGCAAGTTGCTATCCAAATTGCCAATGCTACATCAACACCTCTGGGTCAGACCAAGTATGGTACCAATTGGTAGCATTACTGTACCCCAACACCTGTTAGCTATAACACAGTGCCTACCACACAGCAAGTCCCAGTAATGCACACCCCAGTGCAGAAGTTTGGTGCACAACAAGCAGTGTATCAAGGTGGTTAACCTTATCAGCCGCCGATGTATGGGATAGTTGCAGCATGACAGAATGATCCGACAAGGATTGAAGAATGTCTTCTGAAGATGATACCTCAGACATTTTCAGCAAAGGATCAAATCTATTATGGCCATATATCTAGATAGGTTTATATAGGATGCGGTGCATTATTGATTTACTCTTATGATTATAGAGGATGCACGTACCAGATTTTAATTTCTCGAGCCTTGACAGGATACCTTCTTGATTTAACCTGTCAATTGGAGTTATGGATATTGTTTCTTTAGTATTAGTCCTGATTATACCAATCTGAACCATTCTTATGGTCGACAACATGATCAGAGATATGAACTGAATGAATAGTTAAATGTTTAATCATGTTGAGCGTACATCTTCTGATTTATACCTGATGTATGAAATCTTTCTCCTGATTTATACTTGATTTACTGAGGTATGAAAGCTTCTCCAGATTTACTCTTGTAGTGCCTTGACCAATGGCATTATATACTTGGAAAAAATGGATGATTTCCCAGGGTCGGATACCCATCGACCCCCACCATCGATCCTGCATAGAAAAGACAATATTTTTCACTGAATGATCTGAAAAATTTGAAAATACCATTGGTTAGTGTATCCAAATATGAGAATGAAGTATATATTGATCGCCTTAAGTGTTCTATGACTTTTCAGACACTACACCACCAGAATAGAAAATGGCTGGGCGAAGAGGGAACAGGCGCGGACGTAACCAAATCCCACCACCACCACCGGTAGATGAAACCAGTCATGAAATTCCTGAAGTACCAGAGAATCCAAACGTGGCACTGCCAGGAGCTAATGGTCAGGCAAATCCTACAAACTTGCCAGCCTCACCTATAGATTTAGTTACAGTAGTAATGAACTTGGCACAACAACTGCAACAAATACAACAGGTGCAAACTAATATGCAAGCTGCCATAGGCATGGTTTTTCCAGCTGCACATACGACACAGATGCCAGCAGGATAGGCAAGCACAATACCAGGGGGAAATAATGCAGTACCCCATGCACCTCAAACACCAGTCATGCAAGCTCCAGTGCAAAACCCTGAGATAGCTCAAGGTGGTTATCAGTACCAACCACCTATGTATGGGGCCTATGCTCCGTATCAGCTGGACCGCTCCAGACTGGTCGGGCATTTTCTTAAGATGAAGCCCAAAGAATTCGATGGTAAGCCAGTAGATCCTTTGTGGCCGGCACACTGGATTGACGAAATGGAAAGAAACTTTATGATGATGACCATAAATGAGGAGGAGAAAGTGTTGTGTGCCATATTTATGCTTAAGAGCGATGCACACGATTGGTGGAAGTCTACTAGGACATATCTATTAACCAAACACGCCCACTTGACCTGGGATATATACAAAGAGGCATTCTTTGAGAAATAATTCCCTAGAAGTTTTAGAGATTCTATGGAGAGAGAGTTCTTGAGTTTATATCAGGGGCAGATGACTGTCGACGCATATCAACAGCGTTATGAGGAGCTATTTTTCTTTGCACCAGTCAGTATACAAGAGGAGGATACGAAAACCCGAAGGTTCCTCATGGGACTTAGGGGAAGCATACGCGAACATGTTTTGGGACTGGAGAAGAAAATCTACAATGAAGCTGTACAAATTGCTCGAGTGATAGAGTCGAGCCAGAAAGAGAGCTATTTTACTCAAAATAGGGGAATAAAAATGCCAAATGAAAATTTTTACAATGGAGGGAACACCAAGGTATTCCAACCCTTCCATACCCAGGGCTTCAATGCTGCAACCAAAACCATTTCAGCAACTCCACGGCAACCAAAGCAAAATGGTGAGGGGATCAGGTGTTTTAACTGCAACCAAGTAGGGCATGTCTCAAGAGAGTGTACTAACCCAGAAAACAACTACAGCAAGGAAGAGTTTATGCTGTTTCAGCCAAGGATGCTACCGCATCGTCTGATGTGGTCATAGGTATGACCTGAACCTGTCATTTTATGTTACATTGCATGAGCGTGTAGACTAAATTAAAATAAATCACAGGTATTGTACCTAGTAATGGCATTCCTGACAGAGTGCTCTTTGATTATGGAGCCACTCATCCTTTTATATCTGTGTCATTTGGAAAGAAACTAAATATACCCCTTAAATCTTTAGATTACAAACCGCTTATATGATCGCCGATGGGAATTATGAAGTCCAAGGAAGGACCCAGTATAAATGCTACCTTATGTTTCGCAGCAATAGATTCAGATTTGGAAGGAGAGTAACATATAATAGAAACTCGTGATGATCCAATTAAGCGAGAATTTATGGATGAACTTATGGGGCAATAGTTCGTCGGTTGCGCTTGTGACATTAAAGATCATCTCTGTATTGATGGATGAAATAGTAGTAATTTTGTTAAGTCTGTTTATAGGAACAGTGTAAGCAGACTTAGAAAAGGAAAACCAAACCCTGAATTTTGTTTTTGGAATGGAACTGCAGTATCGTGAACTATGTCAATGATTTGCCACTGACTCCCAAATCGGTTGACATGGTTGGGTGGTTGTTGATCGTCTTATGAAAATAGCTCATTCCATTGCTATACGACCTCGGTATGCTTTGGAGCGGCTAAATAAGCTATATGTAGATAATATTTCCAGAATGAATGGTATGCATGAGAGCTTAGTGTCGATCAGAGGCTCATGCTTTATTTCAAAGTTTTGGGAGGATCTACAGAAAACAATGGGGATAAAGATGAAGTTTAGTACCGCATTTTACCTTAAACTGATGGAAAGTCAGAGCGGACTATACAGATCCTAAGAGATATGCTCCGAGCTTGTAAAATTGATTTCAAGGAGCTTGAGTTGAGAAGTTAACCATGAATCGAAGTTGCTACCAAGCTACTATGTAGATGTCACCTATGAAGCATGGTACGGTAGAAATGTCAAATCCCTTTATTTTGGAATAAAGTCGGTGAATGAAGAATTTTGAGACCTAGTCTAATGAAGAAAACTATTGAGTGACAGACAAGATCAAAGAAAAGGGGCAGGATAGCTCAGGATGTGAGAAGAGACACCAAGACCTTGAGTTTGCCATAAGGGTCAAAGTGTTTTTGAAGATATCACTTATGCGCAGTTTGAAATGATTAGACAAGAAGGGAAAGTCATATTTTATATATGTGTTGGATCTTATAAACTTTGGAGAGACGTGAAAAAGTTACATATCAATTGGCGTTACCGCTATCCATGTCTAGTGTGCATGATGTATTTCGTGTGTCTCTATTGAAGAAGTACATTAGAGATTCATATCAAAGGTATTGACCACAGAACACTGGATTAGATAGAATGTTTAACTATTGAAGTGGTACCAGCCTAGTTCACTAGTGGAAAGGTACAATATTTCCAAAGCTGGGATAATTATTATATGAAGATAACCTGGCAAAGACAAGACGTAGAGAAGAGTGTATAGGAGGAAGTAGATGCAATGCGGAAATAGAATTCCCACCTATTGACTCCGAAGTAAATTCAAAATTTTGAGGACAAAATTTATTTTAAGGATGGGGGAGTTGTAAGATTCGTACGTTCAAATTTTGAGGACAAAATTCATTTAAGGATGGGGGAGTTGTAAGATCCGTACTTTTAAATTTCGAGGATGAAATTTCTTTTAAGGGTGGGGGAGTTGGAAGACCCGCACGCCATGAACATGGTCCAACCTTACATTTTGTGTCGTGACCCGTCTACATATGATGGTCGAGCCAAATGGACCAAGTGTGTGAAGAAACCCAAGACCCAGTATGAAAATTTGCTCAAAAACAGTCAAAATGAGGGTAGGGTCGTAGGTTTTAACAAGCAGGTCCGACCCTCCCATCGACCCTCACCATCGACCCTCAACCATGGGTCGCAGGGTCTATGAGTTGTCCGACCCTCCATCGACTCTCCCATCGACCCTCGGTATTCGGGAAAAATAGCACGAACCGAAAATTAGGAAACCTTCCTAATTTCGATTGGAACCTTTCCTAAACTCAATGGGACTTATTTTGGGAGGTTTTGCCCTATAAATAGGACGTCCCTAAGCCTCTTTCACTCCTTTTACAACCCTAATTGGATTGGGAGAAAGAGAAGAGAAGGAAGAGAAGAAGATAAGGAAAACTTGAAGAAAAGGCTAAGGAAGAAGAAGAAATTCAGAGGAACTCTGAATCTCAGCAAAACTAAGGTATGGATACATTCTCCATGATTTATTTAAGACTTTAGAATGGTTTATGAAGAGGATATGACTTAGAAGAAATCGAATCATCCATCCATGGTTAGGGTTTCATGGAAAACCATGGAGGAGATCATTAAAACCATGTAGGTGAATAAAGTATAGTTCTAAACCATAGAACATGTATAGAATGGATTGTGGAACCAAGCCATAGGACCCAACCATGAAAGAGAGAACAAAATATGATATTTTTGACTCAAACCATGGAGGGTCGCACCTAGGGTCGATGGTAGATCCAACCCTAGCATCGACCCTCAGTGTTCGGGAAGTTCAGATTAGGGGGAGGGTCGCACCCAGGGTCGATCATGACTCCGACCCTACCTCCGACCCTCAGTTAACAGAATGATTTTAAAAATTAGAATAAATTCTAATTAAATTTTATCGACTTTGTTAGGTCTTCTAGCAATATAATAATATTATAAAGGTGATTCTAAATCTTGGAAGAGGATCTATTAACAAGCTAAGGTGAGGGAACAAGACCTAACTAATTGGTTAATAACAAACTATTTTTTCTTTTTTTAGTCCAATACCATGATTGTGATATGCGTGTGTGCTTGTAATGTGCATTCAACATGTCATCCAATATTTCTATTATTACTGTTCATGCATATTTAAATTTATTGATTATAAAATGATGATAAAGATGATGGTAGGAATAGGCATGTGAATGTTTGTGTTTGGCTGGTGTACATGGTGCGGGTAGGGATGGTAGCAACCGGTACTTCGATGCCGTTCTCATCGGAGTATATTGTGCCATGGTCTATTCAAGTCATGTCCACTAAGCAAGTGTTAGTGTGCTTGATGCGAGTGGAGCATCAAGGGGAGGACGTGACATTGTGGTTCAGTCTGGTCACCAGAATCTAGCTCTATCTCTACTCAAGTCTTGTCCACTAACATCGTCGTATCGCCATTACCTTAGCGGAACTAATATGTCGTAGGGCATCAGGGGGGACGTGGCATTGTGGTTCAGCCTGGTCACCAGACCCTAGCTCTATCTCTATGGATGTATTGAGGGATGCTGGGGTGAGGCCTTGGATACATTGTTTGACATTAGGGTTGGTTAGTTGCGAGCCCAGTTTGCAAGCCCTCGCCAACAGGGGCTTACGTGTTGGTATGGGCAACCGGTACAGCCATGCCATTTTCATGGGATGTATATTGTCCATGGTGGGTGCATGTGGGGCGACGGTGTCGTTTTCATTGGGAATTTCCACACACTCGTGTATAGAGGTGCGGCGGCCACCTATCCTTTCTATAGCACATTGCAAACTTTAAACCAGACCAAAGATATGAATTGATTGCATGCATATGTATTGTTGCATTGTTTTGTTTGCTCACTGAGCCGTGATGTGTGCTCACCCTTTCGAATTCGAATACTTTTAGTTGATGATGCAGGTACCACCGTTGAAGATTATATGAACGCTCCTGTGTATGGGCATGTGGCGACAATGGAAGCTGAAGACTTAGTGGATATGCATGACCCTTCATGCGAGTGCAACTCATGCGTATTCGATTAGATTTTGTTTTATTAATTTGGATTTAGTAAAGACATGTATACGATATTTTATTTATGTCTCGGTTGAAACAACATAATTGGATATTTTATTTATGAGTATCACAGTTAGAATTTCTCAGTTCATTATCTGTAAGACTTCTGCTATTTATTTTATTACCTCTGATTAATGTGGAATGTGTTTTGGTTTATCATATGTGGGATAGCCTATTTTGAGATCCTGGTTGAACCGTTGGTTTGTTGACGGTTCATCACACCATTCTGGTTGGTGCAGAATTGGGGTGTGACAAAAAACCTCCATAATAACCCCCAATGAGTTTAGGAAAGATCCCCTTGGAATTAAAAAAGTTTCTTAATTTTCGGTTAGTGCTATTTTTGTAGGGTCAGACGTTGGGTCGGATGTACTGAGACCCTACATTTTTTAAAACATGAGACCCTAGGGTGTAGGGTCGCATGTAGGGTCGGATGTAGGGTCGCATAATCCGAGACCCTACATTTTAAAACATGCGACCCACGACCAAAAAGTCATGGGTTGGACTTCTGTTGAGGTGGGGTCGACCCTACTTGTTTAGGCATGCGACCCTATCCTCATTTTGACTGTTTTTTAGTTAAATTTCATATTGGGTCTTGGGTTTCTTCACATACTTGGTCCAGGCTCGACCATGATATGTAGACTGGTCACGATACGAAATGTAAGGTTAGACCGGGTTCGTGGCGTGCGGATCTTACAATAGTAGTCTGAATCACAATTATAGCATACACATAAAAAATAGTAAAATAAAACAAACTAATCCCCTCACTTGTGACCGTGAGCTAAATACTACTATGATGCAGACAAAGCAATTCCTTTTTTTCCCACTTCAGTATTACCTAATTGCAATTGATATATAATTAATACTTTGAATTGTTTGGTTATGCTTTCAATAGGTCTATGGTAACCTCATTAGTCTTAGAACATGTCCTAGGGTCAAGTGGTTAGGTTCCTTAATCATTGATCAAAAACTAACTCAATGATACTGTTATCGTACGGTCGCTGGGTGTGGTTGACTAGTTGTGCGGTCGATTTGGCACCTTTCATCGACCTAGTGATGGTTTTTGGCTTATTTTGACATCGAAGGCTTATACCTCATTGGGGTCACATCCACAACGGGTTTACAATGTTGTAGGTTTATTGATTATAGTCTAATCTATTTCCATAGCTTTTATACATGTACAGTTATCGACTGTGAATGTCGGTTATGCAACCATATGTGTCTACATACTTAAGAATGCATTTGAATTTAATTATCTATTCCATAAAGTTCATAATACATGACTTGAGATGTTAGGTGAGTCTATTCAATCCATAGTGGATGAATGGTCACTAATCATAAGGTAACATACCCCACTATAATCGAGAGGTAGATTTCGATCATGGTGGTACGGTCAATCAGGCTCATTTCATCGGCCTGACAGATCGACCACACACTCCCAGTGAGCTCGGACTGAGCTTTTTTCAATCTGATCTCTCTGGTTCGTAGTCGATGGTGTTCCAAAGGGTCTCTAATGGTTTGAACATCATTGGGACTATTTCCCTACATTAATTCAATAGTATAAGCTCATAATTCAAGCAAGATTCGTTTCTTTGTATCGATTGGTCAAATCAGGTCAATAATATTCGGTTCTACTATAATTCCCATTAATGGCTAAGGGAGAATTGTTTCCCACATACCAGAGGTTGGGGGTCACCTCTAGAGGTCAATATGTTTGATTCCAAATCATTAGAGCAGGGTTATGTTACTTACCTTAATGATCTGTTATTAATTCTTTAGCAAGAAGCTTGAGGGAGGACCTTTAATGGAGGTTCTTGCTTCTTCTTCTTCCTTCAGTTTTCTATCAACTCTCTCTCACCAAAAAGTATGTCAGAACTTATTAGGGTTCTCACACTTAGGGTTTTGGGAGGCTTAATGAGGTTTTAAGTGATGATTATCCAAGAGTGGGAGTTGGAATTCAACTCCTACCTAGAATCCTAGTCCTACTGCTAAAATGATGAAACAAAGGTGGTGTAGTGCCAATTGGCACACCAATTTGTTTAGGGATGGATCCCACATGATTTGGGATGTCTAGGAGTGGTTGAACACCGATCGGATCCAAGCCCACATAAGTAACCAAGAATTGACCCAGTTCTGTGTTCGAGTGGTCAATCATAGGGGTACAGTCATTCGGACTCATTTCATTGACTGTACCTATCAATCGTACGGCCTTAATTAATTAAGTTTGGTCATGCTTCAAATGGTTTAACATTCTAAACAAGAAATAACAATTTCTACATATCAAAGACTTGTTCCAAGTCTCATCTAAGATCCATTACACTCCTATTGTGATACGAATGCCAGATTCATATAGGCTGGAAGACCTGTTATGTGAAAATTTTCAAATTAGCCCAAAATTTTGGGTGCGAGTCTTACAATTCCACCCCCCTAAAAAGGACTTTTATCCTCAAAATTGGCTTACCTTGTTCTTTGAATATGTGAAGGTATTTCTCATGTATTTCATCTTTCTTTTCCCATGATGCTTCATCCTTAGAATGGTTCTTCCATTACACTTTGATATAAGTGATAGATCAGTTTTTAAGTTGATGAACCTTCCTATCCAGGATTGCAAGCGGTTAAACTTCATAGCTTAGGCTGTATCAATAGATGGTGGCTCAGTGTTCAAGACATGAGTTCTTTCAGTGATTTACTTCTTTAACATCGAAACATGGAATACGTCATGAACACCAGCACGGGAGGGAGGTAAAGCTAGTTGGTATGCTACAGTCTCTCATAAGTTCTTATATACCTTGGGCTTAGCTTTTCCTTCTTGTCATATCTTCTTATTTCCTTGAGAAGATATATCTTCAGAAATACTTTATTACCTACTTTAAATTTGAGATCCTTACGACTAATGTTTGCATAATTCTTCTGTTGTGATTAAGCGGTTTTGATCCTTTCAATGATCAAATCGAAACACTCGCACATAGAGTCACGCTCGTTTTCCACAGTCTGAGTATCCATTGTCGCCACGTGTCCATACATTGACGCCTCCATGTAACCTTCCACAGTAAGACCTACATAATCAATTAAAAATATTCGACATTGAGGGGTGAGCACACATTACGGCTCAGTGAGTAAACAAAACAATGCGTAAACATATGCATGCATTCAATTCATTATCTTTGATTTGGTTTTAAGTTTGCAACTATGCTATAGAAATTATTGACAACCATCGCACCTCTATACACGAGTGTGGGAATCCATCCAATGGATTAAACACCATTATCATCCCACATACACCAACCATGGAATAGAGATAGAGCTAAAGTGTCCAGATTACACATTACCGACACGTAAGCCCCTGCTAGTGAGGGCTTGTAAACTGGGCTTGTAACTAACCAATCCTAGATGTTATCATAATTTGTATCCAAGGCCTTACCCTAGCATCTTTCAATATGCCCATAGAGATAGAGCTAGAGTCTGGGGGTCAGGATGATCCACGTTACCGCGTCCTCCCCCTGATGCCCTATAGCATACTAGTTTCGCTAAGGAAATGCCGATACAACGATGTCAATGTGAATAATGGAATGGAGATAGGGTTTAAATCTGGTGGTTAGGATGAACCACAGTACCACGTCTTCCCCCTGATGCTCCACTTACATCCAACACATCAACCATATACACAAGCACATGCCTATTCCTAGCATCATCATCATGACATATAAATAGATAGAAATAAATATGCATGAGAAGATATATAACAAATATTGGATGACATGTGAGATGCACAAATAATCATACAAAGCATGGCATCATATCAGATAACAGAAAATAAGAAGAAATGATAGTTTGTTATTATCCAATTAGTTTAGGTCTTGTTTTCTCACTTGTAAGTCATGTTTGACCTTCTTCCAAGCCTTGGAAGCCACTTTGAATCAATTGGAAACCCAAGAAATTTATGGATTTAAGTTACGGTTCGATTGTATCGAGTTACAGTAGTCGAAAATCAAAACGGAGCCCTTACTGGTTGATTGGTTGATTTTGTAGTCTCATGTTTATGTCGACCACAAACTGTGTGGTCAACCCTATGTTCGTGCTACATGCGACCATAGCGAAGACCACATGATTCTAGAAAACTTCCCAAACACCTGTGGTCAACTCACTGGTCACACTATGGTCTACCAGTGCTACGACCACACAAAGTTTGGTCAGTTTTTGGTCTTCAATCCATGTTCTTCCTGAGTCGATTTATCGGCTCATCACTAGGGTCCATCTTATAGTCATTCTATGGCCATTAAATCATAGTTTTTACATAGCTATTTACCCTAACCTATTCTCCATGATTTTCCTTTGAGATTTACTTAGGGAATCCCATGGTCAAAATTTACATTGGTTCAACATCTTAATTTACAATGAAAACTCCTATCCTATGTGATCTATCTCTATAGACACTGGTTTCATACCTTGAGTTTGCTGTAGAAAACTAGAAACCTTCTCTGTGAAACCTTCCCCAAGCTTTCCTCTCTAAGTCTTCTTCTCCTTCTCTTCCTCTTTCTTTCTCTCTTAAGTTTAGGGTTAGAGATTGCTCCAAAAGAGTAAGAGAGGGTAAAGGGACATCCTCCATATAGAGAGTAACTCTCTGTATAGAGCCCTCCAATAATTTGGAAAGAAATCTCCTTTGATTTGGAAAGTTTTCAAATCACGGAGTTTGATTTGGCAACGTGCAGTCGACTATGTGGTCACAAAATCCGTCGATCACACCCCTTAAAATATCAACCACATGACCTATTTTAAGTAGTCTCACTTTGTTCATTGAGTGGTCGACCACACAAGCTCAGGTAGTCGACCATACAATCCAATTTAACTATTTTTGGGTCGATTCCCTTACCTGGCCTTGTGGTTCTTTCATATGGTTGGTCCACTCTATCCAGCTATGATGGGAAGACCTGGCATGTCACGGTTAGACTAGGTTAGTAGAGTGCAGGTCTTACAACTCCCTCCCCCTTAAATAAATTTTGTCCTCGAAATTTACACATACCTTTCAAGTTGAATAGGTGAGGATTGAATAGGTGAGGATATTGCTTTTGTATAGCATTATCTTCTTCCCATGTGATTTTTTTCACATCTTGGCTTCTCCAGGTAACCTTAACATAATAAATGTCACGATTGGAAAGACATTAAACCTTTCGATTGGTGACTTTAAAAGGTACCACTTCGAATGTCAAATCTTCAGTCAAATCTGGTGGATCCACCGTTAAACGTATGTTGGATCTCTGACATATTTCTTCGGCAACGAGACATGAAATACATCATGTACTTTAGACATAGATGGTGGTAGTGCTATCTGGTACGTTACCTTTCCATGTCTAGCTAGAATCTCTTAAAGTTTAATATATCTGGGACACAGCTTTCCTTTCTGACCAAACCGCTTCAAATCACGCATAGGGGATATTTTCAGGAATACTTTGTTACCTACAACGAATTTAAGGTTTCGATGTCGGTTATCTACATATTAATTCTGAAGGTTCTGAGCTGTCCTAACTCTTTCCTTGATTATGTTGGCTACTTTACACGTGTCTTCGATAAATTTTAGTCCGACAATTCTTCGTTATCCAACTTCATTTCAAAATAAGGGAGTTTGACACTTCCTATCATACAATGCTTCATAGGGTGACATCTGTATGGTAGCTTAATAACTGTTTTTATAAGTGAACTTGATCAATGACAGCTTCTCATCCCATGAACCCTTAAAGTCAATCACACAAGCTCAGAGCAGGTCCTCTAAAATCTAGATGGTTTGCTCCGATTGTCCATCGATCTGAGGGTAAAATACAGTACTGAACTTTAACGTTGTACCCATAGCCTTCTGTAATCATTTTCAAAACTTTAAAGTAAAACGTGGGTCTCTGTCAGACACGATACTTTCAGGTACACCATGTAATAGGACAATATTTTTCACATACAGTTTAGCTAGCCGCTCCAGGGTATACTGAAGTCGTATAACAATGAAACAAGCTATCTTCGTAAGTCAATTCATAATTAGCCAGATTGTGTCAGCAGATCTGGGAGTTAATGGTAACCCAGTAACGAAGTCCATAGTAATGCAGTACTATTTTCAGGCTGGTTCAGGTAGTGGTTGTAATAAGCCTGCTGGTCTTTACTTTTTTGCCTTTACCTATTGGCAATTTAGGCATTGAGACACATATCGAACTACATCTATTTTCATTCCTCTCCATCAATATAGCTTTTTCAAATCATTGTACATATTCATACTTCCAGGATGTACTGAATAAGAGGTTGAATGGGCTTCCTTTATGAGTCTGTTTCTGATTTTTGAATGTTCACTTTCAGGTACGCATACCCTTATTTTATACCTTAATACCCTTTTGGGGTCCAGAGTGAAATCAGGAGTAGTCCTACCCTTTTTCAGATCCTCTTGCACTGTCCTCAGATAGGGGTCCGATTGGATTGCCTTTTTTACTTCGTCCATCAGATCAGGAATAATCTTCAATGTAGCAAACATATTTGAAAACTTGTGAATCAACCCTAGGTTTGTCGAACCACACAATTTATCGATCACAAATTGCTCATTGCCATAATCAAATACTCTTGCCACAACACACATGGCAACCTTTGTGCTAACTTCTTCCTCAGGCTTTGTTATTGTTTTTTGGCTCAGTGCATCAATAACTACATTATCCTTTCCTAGATGATATTGGATATCACAATCATAATCTTTTAATAATTTCAATCATCTTTTATGTCTGATGTTTAACTCCTTCTAGTTAAAGAGATAAGTAAGACTCTTATGATTTGACTTAATCTAAAACTTTTCTCCATACAAATAATGTCTCCATATCTTAACAGAATGGATCACTGTAGCTAACTCTAAGTCATGAGTAGGGTAATTCTTCTCATATTTCTTCAATTATCTTGAAGCATAGGCTATTACTTGATCCCCTTGCATGAGAACACATCCCTAACCCAATCCAGATGTACCAGTGTACAGGATAAATGACTGTTTTGGTATCAGAATGGTCAAGATGAGAGCCGATATCAATCTTTCCTTCAGTGTTTGGAAACACTCTTCATATTTGTCAATCCAAATAAATTTTTCTCTTTTCTTAGTCAACCTAGTGAGAGGGACAATGATTCTGGAGTAATCTTCCATGAATCATCGATAGTACCCAGCTAAACCCCAAAAACTTTTGATTTCTACAACACTCTTAGGTGCTTCCCATTTTACAATAGTTTTAATCTTGTTGGGATCCACTTTAATTCCTTCTAAGGACACTATGTGACCTAAGAATTATACTTCATTCAACCAAAAGTCACATTTCTTAAATTTGGCATAAAGCTTCCCTTTCCTCAGTTGTTGTAAGACGCTCTAAGATTCGTCACACGAGTTGTCTCATTCGTAGAATAAATCAATATATCATCTATGAAAACTATGATCGAAGTGTCCAATATGTCGTGAAACATTTAATTCATAAGTTCCATAAAAGATGCTGGTGCGTTGATTAGTTTGAAAGACATGACCAGGAACTCATAATGTCCATATTTGGTTCTAAACGTTGTCTCTGGAATATCTCCATCCTTGATCTTCAATTGATGTTACCCTGATAGAAGATCAATCTTGGAAAATATATTTTCTCCTTGTAACTGATCAAATAAATCATCGATACGAGGTAATGGGTATCGATTCTTGATCGTGAGCTTATTCATTTCTCAATAGTCTATATATAGTCGAACACTACCGTCCTTCTTCTTGAAGAATAACACTACCGCTCCCCAAGACGATATACTAGGTCGAATAAATCCCTTGCCTTATAATTCTTGTAGTTGAACCTTTAGTTCCTTCAGTTCAATTGGAGTCATTCAATATGGTGCTTTAGACACTGGGGTTGACCTTGGCAATAGGTCTATAGATCAAGTGGCAACCTGGGTAAACCCTTAGGAAATACTTCTGAAAATTCTAGCATAACTTCAATATCTTCCATCCATGGCATTTCTTTGGTAGTGTCTACCACAGATACTAGGTATCCAACTCTACCCTTCTCAAGACACCTCTTCGCCTTTAGTGCTGAGAGAATGAGTTTTCATTTGCGAGAAAGTTTGGTTCTTGAAAAATTGAATTATATACCATCCTGGCCTTTGAAGGTCAATTTCTTTTCTGTACACAATAGATTTGTGGAATGCTTAGCTAACCAATCCATTCCTAGGATGACGTCAAAGTTTGTCATCTCAAGTTGAATTAGGGTTACATCCATAGTTTATCTACCAATAAGGACTGGACATGGTCCATAACCTTTGTCTAGCTCTACTTCTAATCTCATAGGTGATCATACTAATAGTTTTGACTATAAAGGTCTAAGGGGACACATTTAATTTTTTTCCAAAAGACACAGATACAAAAAAAATAGGTGGCTCCAGTGTCGAAGAGTACTCTAGCGGGTATGCCAGCTATAGGTACGATACTTGTGATGTTTACTTAATTTAGTCTATATGCTCACACAAGGTATTACAAAACAAAAGATTGGATCATACCTGTTACCACATTAGGTGATGCGGCAGCGTTTTTAGAAGTTACGGCATAAACATTTCCTTGTTGTAGTTGCTTCCTTGGTTTAGGGTAATCCCTAGAATAATGCCCTACTTGATCACAGTTGAAGCATTTTACTCCAGCATTACCTTGCTTTTGTTGATGTTGAGCCGGCTATGTAGTCTTAGCTGCAGCATTGAAGCCTTGAGTCCCGAATTGTTTAAAGGTCTTTGAGTTTCCTCCATTGAATGAATTTTCGTTAGGCCTCTTCAGACCTCTGTTTTGAGAAAAATTGCTCTCCTTCTAACTTGACTCTAGAACTCGAGCAAACTGTACTACTTCATTATAGATCTTTTTTTTAGTCCCAACACATGCTCTCTAATACTCCCCCTAAGTCCCATGATGAACCTTCAGGTTTTGGTATCTTCTTCTTGCATACTAAAGGGAGCAAAGAAGAACAGTTCTTCATAACGCTGCTGGTAGGCGTCAACAGTTATCTGACCTTGATATAAACTCAAGAATTCTTTTTTCATCATATCTCTGAAACTCCTAGAAAAATATTTCTCGAAGAAAGATTCTTTTAATATAGCCCATGTCATATGGGTATGCTTGGTTAGAAGATAATCTCGAGTAGACTTCCACCAATGATGTGCATCTCCTTTCAGCATAAAAGTGGCACATAACACTTTCTCTTCTTTTGTAATAATCATCATCATAAAATTCCTCTAAATATCATCAATCTAGTAAGCTGGCCACAAAGGATCTAATGGCTTGCCCGTGAACTCTTTTTGTTTCATCTTCAAAAAATGCTCTATTAGCCTGGAGTGGTCCAGCTGATTTTGTGCATAAGCTCCATACATGGATGACTGGTACTGATAATTACCCTAGTTATATCCTCCTTGTTGAGCTCCTGGATCCTGCACTGGGGCTTGCATCACTGGGGTTTACTGTACTTGGGGTGCAGCATTGTTAATCACAGAGGCTTGGGGTACAGTTTTGCTACCCCTTGTACGGTACTTGCTTAACCCGTAGGTACAGGTGTTGTATTTGCAGCTGGGGGAACAATTCCCATGGCAGTGTGTATATTCACCTGCATTTGATGTAGCTCCTGCACCTATTGTGTCAAATTTATCACAAACGTAGACAAATCGATTGGTGGAGGTGGTAAGTTTGTTGGGCTGACTTGATTGTTGACCCCTTGTGGAGCAACATTTTGGTTATGAGTATTTCCAACTTGTTCTTCCTAGTTTTCATTGGTATATACTTCCAAAGGTGGTGGTGGAGGTAGGCTTGCCGTTGGGTTGCTCTTCATCCATCCATTTCTGACTTTCAACTGTGGTGGTGTCTGGAAGGTCAAAAATATGTGAGGCAAGTACAATATACTGTAGTGTCATGTTAGTCCCACAATAAATGAAGAAATTCAAAGCACGGATTCCAAACGAGCATAACAAGTTAAAACATATCTTGTGTGGTCAACATTGACCGATCACACTACATGCTACCATAGATATGACCATACAAACCTTGGCAACTTCCTGGGGCCTTGTGGTTGACTGTGTACTCAACTGTGCGGTCAACCCTTTTAGTTGAATTATGCGACCGCACTATCCAAAATCAGGTCTTTAACCTATTTTCGAGTCTTTTTCTTTCCATTCTCTTTTTTCTTCTTCTGAGTCTTAACTCAACTCGCCACCACTGAGATTCAAGAGTGTTGACTGCTCAACTTGGAGCCTTCGTCATCATTTAACAACTACACACCTCCTCTCCAAGGTTTGTTCTCCATTCCCATTTTTCTCTTTATCGATTTAACCTAGGTTTATGTCATTTTTTAATATTTTCTTCGAATTAAAACTTCTTCAACCGTAAAAATTCCATTTTTATTGCTTGAGTTGGATATTGGGCACCCAACGGACAAAAGCCCTCAACAAAATTTAGGTTTCATCAGTTGGTTTGGCCAAACTCCCAAGAGTTTATCTTTTGACCTGGAAATTGGGGATTTTGCCCAAATTTCAAAATTCCTTGAAATCTCCTAAAATTTGTCTCAATTCCCTATTGGTTAATCATTGCAGGATGGTTTGTGACTCACATAAGTCCTCATGCCCAAGTGTTTGGGTGAAAAGTGAGGCTTTTGCCCAATTTTACGTCGTTATACTGTCCAATTTTTTAACTTTTCTAATTTGTTTTTCTTGTTTCTTTTTCTTGCAGCTAACATGGCCCAAACCAAGATGCCCAGACCCTATGATGCATCTCACTTCCGTTCTACTGAAGCTGAGGCACAGTACCCATGGTACCGACAAAAGAAGGTTGAGGTGGGTCGGTTTGTCAAACTGCCAAGCCTAGCTATATTCGATGTAGAGAGGGCATTTGATGATATGGGATGGCTTCCTGCTATCCAGTATGAGGGTTGCACCCGCCCGGAGTTGGTCAAGTGCTTTTATTGCAACCTTCGGCTAGAAGGTGATCCAGAGGATATAGACAATGGGAGAGAGCTCTAGATCACTAGTTGGGTGAAAGGGGTTCCTATATCTTTCAACACCGAACTGTTGGCAAATCTTTTGGGTATTTTTAGCGTCAATTAGTTGGTTTACTATGCTCCAAAAGAGCCCAAATTTTTATCAGAGAGAATGCATGCAGAGGTGTACAGTCAGATTCTACAGGATGATCGTTGGCAGATGAAGGTGGTCAATCTCCATCTTGAACCACGTGTATATTGCAAGATCATCTAGCACAATCTGATTCCTCAGAGTGGTTACTATGGGATGGTTTCATAGCTGACTCAGTATCTCCTTTACTGCATCTGCACCCGACAGCCTGTCTGCCTACCATGTATCATTATCAGGACTATGCACAGAGCCACGACACCTGGCCTGAGGGGTAACTTGCCCTATGGGCGCTTAATCACCACTTTACTCTCTCTCTTGTAGGTAAACTTAGAGGATGAGAGGATCTACGAGGATACTTTTTCAGACAACCTTGACTGGGACGCCATCTGCAGGATGGGGATGCTAGAGGTGCAAGTCAGTGACAATGAGAGGAATGCTATGGAGCGTCCTCTTACTCTGGTGGCTGCGGCAGATGTGGCGTGGAAGAGGCAGCAAAAGGATGATGAGGATGATGATCACATGTACATGGATGTAGATGACATCCTTCCTCCTTTACCATAGCACTCCGCTAGAGCTGACCCTTTTCGGACTACCTCCTCAGTTGATCCCTCGCGCCCACCACCAGATGATATGATGGCACACCTTCATAAGATTTTAGACGCTCAGCGCTCTGCAGACCAGTGGTAGCAGATCTGGCTGATAGCCTTCGAGCGACCCAGACTTAAGTAGCCTGGCTCACGAGGGAGTATGCATAGGATTACAATTGAGACTGAAAGGCACCTCCTCCACCTACTCCACCAGCTCCATGATAGCTCTTTTCTCCTTTTTATGTGTATTATGGAGAAACTGTCCAAATTATGGACCGTACTCTGATTCATGATGTATACTTTTCTTATTTTGTTTCAGCACATGTGTGTATGTGTGTGTGTGTGTGTGCGTGTATATATATATATATATATGTGTGTGTGTGTGTGTATGTGTGTGTGTGTGTGTATGTGTGTGTGTGTGTATTTTGTTTCTCATTTACTTTATGTGCATTATTCTCTTTCTTAATTTATGTCTCAAACAACAAGGTGCTTAGGGTGTGTTTATATTACAGTCTTTAATTTCATCCTAACTCAGTTCATGACTTTTGTGAAAGTATTCAGGCTTGACAGACAGAGCCTTAGGGTTCTAATACCAAGTTGATACACCCCAATTCTGGACTAACCAGTAGTATGATGAACCATCATAAAAAACAATGGTTCAAACTAGGATCTCATAAAGACTACACCAATAATCCAAACCAAATACACCTTCCACAACATAATCAGAGATAATAACTATATAGCGAAAGCCTTTATTAATAATGAACTGAGTATCTAACATGATAAAGTAATTATTTAAATCTAATCTTCAGTTAACTTGAAACATAATTAAATAATCTACTACAATTCTCTCATATCCAAAATATGAATTAAACTAAGAATAAAGACACTGAAAATACTTGCACGTAGAGTCGTCCTCGTCTTTCACAGTATGAGCATCCATCACCTCTATACTTTCACATAACGGTGCCTTCATGTAACCTTCCACAGTAGGACCTGCATCATCAATTAAAAATATACGACGTCGAGGGGTGAGCACACATCACGGCTCAGTGAGTAAACAATACAATACGCAAATGTATACATGCATTCAATTCATTATCTTTGGTTTGGTTTTAGGTTTGCAACTGTGCTATAGAAAGGATTGACAGCACCTCTATACACGAGTGTGTGAATCCATCCAATGGATTAAATACCATTGTAATCCCACATGCACCCACCATGGAATTAGAGATAGAGCTAAAGTGACCAGATCAGACACTGTCAACACTTCCCCTGATGCCCTACCCATACCAACACGTAAGCCCCTACTGGCGAGGGCCTACAAACTGGGTTCATAACTAATCAATCCTAGATTTTATCATAATTTGTATCCAAGACCTTACCCTAGCAGTTCTCAATATGTCCACAGAGATAGAGCTAGAGTCTGGAGGTCAGGATGAACCACGGTACAACGTCCTCCCCCTGATGCCCTACAACATACTAGTTCCGCTAAGGTAACGGCGATACAACGATGTCAATGTGAAGAACAAAATAGAGATAGGGCTTAAATTTGATGGTCAGGATGAACCACAGTACCATGTCCTTCCCTTGATGCTCCACTCACATCCAACACATCAACCACATATACAAGCACATGTCTATTCCTAGCATCACCATCATGACATATGAATAGACAGAAATAAATATGCATGAGCAGATATATAACAAGTATTGGATGACATGTGAGATGCACAAACAATCATACAAAGTATGGCATCATATCAGATAATAAAAAATAAGAAAAAAGGATAGTTTGTTATTATCCAATTAATTTAGGTCTTGTTTCCTCACCTGTAAGCGATGTTTGATCTTCTTCCAAGCCTTGAAAGTCACTTTGAATCAATTAAAAACTTAAAAAATTTATGGATTTAAGTTAAGGTTTGATTGTACTTAGTTACAGTAGTCAAAAATCGAAATGGACCCCTTACTAGTTGACTGGTCGATTCAATGGTCTCATGTTTATGTCGACTGCAAACTGTGTGGTCAACCCTTTGGTCATGCGACATGAGACCATAGCTACGACCACACGATTCTAGAAAACTTCCCGAACACCTGTGGTTGACTCACTGGTCGCACTATGGTCGACCAATGCTGTGACCACACAAAGTTTGGTCAATTTTTGGTCTTCAATCCGTGTTCTTCTAAGTCGATTTCTCGACTCATCACTAGGAAACTCCTATCCTATGTGATCTATCTATACAAAGACTCGTTCCATATCTTGAGTTTGCTGTAGAGAACTAGAAACCTTCTCTGCGAAACCTTCTCTACAAAACCTTCTCTGCAAAACCTTCTCCAAGCTTTCATCTCTATGTCTTCTTTTCCTTCTCTTCCTCTCTCTTTCTCTCTTAGGTTTAGGGTTTGAGATTGATCCAAAAGTGTGTGAGAGGGTAGAGGGACAGCCTCTATATAGAGAGTAACTCCCTATATAGAGCCCCCCAATAATTTGGAAAGAATTCTCCTTTGATTTGAAAAATTTCCAAATCATGGAGTCTGATTTGACAATGTGCCATTGACTGTGTGGCCACAAAATCCATTGATCACGCCCCTTAAAATGTCGACCACATGACCTTTTTTGACTGGTCTCACTTTGTTCATTGAGTGGTCAACCACACAAGCTTAGGTAGTCGACCACATAATCTAATTTAACTATTTTTGGGTCGATTCTCTTACCTGGCCGTCTGGCTCCTTCATACGGTTGGTCCACTAGATCCGGCTATAATGGGAAGACCTGGCTCATCACGGTTAAACCAGGTTAGTAGAGTAAGGGTCTTACACTATTTTTGATCCAAAGATTCTTCTTTTACTAACTTCATTCCAATATATAGGAGTCCTACACTTTCTTCCATACAATGCTTCATATGGAGCCATTTTGATGGTAGATTAATAGCTATTATTGTAGACAAACTCTAATAAAGAGAGATTCTAATCCCAATTTCTTTTGAAATCTATAGCACAGGCTCTAAGCATATTTTCAAGTATTTGAATTGTTCTCTCAGATTTTTCGTCAGTTTGCAGATGAAAGGCAGTACTAAACTTCATTTGGGTACCCATGGCATTTTGTAGTCCTTTCCAGAACTTTGTAATAAATCTAGGATCATGATCAGATACGATGCTAGCTAGAACACCGTGTAATCAAATGATTTGATCAATATATAGTCAGGCTAACTTATCCATGGAATACTAAAGGCGAATAGCAATGAATCTGACTGTCTCAGTGAATCTATCTACAATAACCCAGACTGCATTGACAGAGTATGATGTCAAAGGTAACCCTATGACGAAGTCTATAGTAATGTGGTCTCATTTCCATTCAAGTACAGGTAATGGTTAAAGTTTACCAAATGGTCTTTGACATTTTGCTTTGACTTAGTGATATGTCAAACACTTATAAACAAACTTAGCCACATCAACTTTCAAACCTCTATAACAGAATTATTTCTTTAAGTCAGATACATCTGCTACCAAGGTGCATAGAGTATGGAGATGAATTGGCTTTAATCATAATTTTTTCCTTCAAGTCTTCAACAGATTTTGGTACACATACTCTACCATGATAGTATATAATTCCATCGCTTATAATGAAATCTGGATCTTGCTTTCCATTTTCAAGTTTACACTTTAGAGCACTTAGGTGATAATCCAATGATGTTGTTAATTTGATTTCTTGCAACAAGTTTGGTTGTATTTTTAGGGCACCAAGAGTGGCAGTAGTTGCTTCGAACCAACCTTTTAACAAAGCGTTTGCCATAGAGTTTTCTGATATTGGTGGAGGAACAACTTGAGCTTCTATTAGAGCATATTTGTACATGCTATTTTCACTCTTATTTGCTTGATTATCAATCATACTCATTGCTTTCCTACTTAGAGCGTCAGCTACTATGTTAACTTTGCCCGGATGATATTGGATGTCATAGTCATAGTCTTTTATTAGTTCTAACCATCTTTTTTGTCTTATGTTGAGTTCTTTCTGGTTGAATAAATAAGTGAGACTCTTATGGTCAGACATTATTTGAAACTTTTCTCCATAAAGGTAGTGTTTCCATGTCTTGAGTGTAAATACATATGTAGCTAACTCGAGATCATGAGTAGGGTAGTTCTTCTCATGTTCCTTCAATTGTCTAGAGCCATAGGTAATTACCTTGCCTTCTTGCATCAAGACACAATAGAGACCTAGTTTAGATGCATCGGTATAAACAATCGATGGGATTGTCAATACAGGGGCAGAAATTAATTTCTCTTTCAATAACTGAAATGCTGCTTCACATTTCTCTGACCATTCGAATTTAGTTTCCTTCTTTGTCAGTTGTGTCAGAGGAATGGCTATTCTTGAGAAATCAGTAATGAATCTTCTTTAATTATCGATTAGTCCAAGAAAAATTCTAACTTTGATAACAGTCTTCGGTGCTTCCAAGTTGAGTATTGCTTTAACCTTGCTTGGATCAACTGATATACCTTCAGTTGAGACAACATGACCTAGAAAAGTAACTTCTCTTGGCCAGAATTTGTACTTCTTGAACTTAGCAAACAACTTCTCTTGCCTACGTCTTTGTAAGGCTTGTCTGAGATGCATAGCTTGATCTTCCACACTCTTCGAATAGATGAGAATGTCATCAATGAACACAATCACATAGTGATCAAGGAAATCATAGAATACTCTGTTCATGAGTCCATGGAATGACACAAGCGCATTAGTCAAACCAAAAGACATAATCAAGAACTTATAATGACCATATCGAGTTCTCAATGTAGTATTTGGTACATCGTATTCTCGAATCTTTAATTGATGATATCCAGATCAAAAATCTATTTTGGAGAATACTTAGGCTCCTTGTAGTTGATCAAATAGATCATCAATCCTGGGCAGCAAATATCGATTCTTGATAGTGAGTTTATTAAGCTCATGGTAACCAATACACAATCAAACACTTTTATCCTTCTTCTTAATGAACAACACTGGTGCACCCCAAGGGGAGATACTGGGTTGAATGAATCTCTTGTCCAACAATTTCTTGTAGTTGAACCTACAATTCTTCAACTCAAACTGCGCCATTCTATATGGGGTTTTAGACTTAGGTGTTGATCCCATAACTAGATTGATTACGAACTCAGTTTCATGATCAGGAGGTTATAGACCTAGTAAGTCTTCTGGAAATATGTCTGGAAATTCCCTTATTACATCTATCTGATCTATGGATAGTATTTTAATTGTAGTGTCAGTCATAGATGCTAAATAGCCAAAAAAAGATTTGGTTCAATATCTCACAGGCTTGCATTGTAGATATGAATAGTTCGTTACCCTTTCTAGGTTTGTCTCCAATGAATTCGAATGTTTTTCCATTAGCTGCCTAGAAAAGAATCTTTTAGCACACAACACATTGGCTCTATGGGTAGCTAGTCAATCCATGCCTAAAATGGCATCAAAATTTGACATGTATAATTGGATCAGATTGACATTCAAATTTTGAGCTTTTAACTGAACTTAACATGGTCTGTAGTACTCTAGTGGTTTTTTCTTCCCAATGGGCCTTTAATGAGTACATTGGTCACAAAGGGTATTTCATGAGAAGGTGAAGGGTCTTTTGTTACATTAAAGCATTTCAAAATGTGATCTTGTGTTGAAAAATGAAGTGAAGCTTCAAAATTCAAACACCATTCGAGTGGTTTTTGCTTCCCAATGGGCATTACAAGTAATTTTTTATTATTGGGTAATATGTAAACCAATTTATATTTTGTATTGTTTTACACAAAGGACTTGTGGTTAACATTATATATCCAAACCCATCAGTACTAAGTCATCATTTAAACTAGTCTCTTGAAAATGATGGCATCTTAGTGATATCTTGGTCGTCTCTTGGTGATGGTGGCATCCTAATGGTATATCCTTGTACATGCTGGATGCTAAACTATACAAGGATAATTCTACTTACAGGCTGAAGGACCTTCTCTTGCACACAAAAAGAAGCATGCAAGGTAAAAATGTGTTATGAAAAATTTCTTGTTAGAATGATCATTCTGATTAGAGTAGAAATGAATGTTCTTGATTGGAACTGAAGAGACATTGTCTTTTTTATAAGGCAAATAGGACAATATTGACACTAGGTTCCTAGGATGTTGTTGATTTCTTAACTGAGATAGTTCTGGGGAATGCTTGGGTGATTTGTTGGTCCCACTCTTGAGTGATAGTGTCTACCCATTCTAATGTCAATTCTATTAGAGACGTGTAGCTGACTTCTTTTTTTCTGACATGCAGTGTTGGCACTTACCATATATAGCTCTTTCATGGGTCTTGCCATATATGGCTTTTCATGGCTCTTGCCATACATGGATTTTCATGGCCCTCACTATACTTAAAATATCTCGAGATTTTCCCTTTTGGGAGATGTTGATCCCAGGTAGTCACTGAGAGGGGGGGGGGGGTGAATCAGTGCCCTCAAAATATTTCCACTCTTATGATTTGGCCTACTGCTTTGGAAATTGCTGCCAAGAGCTGTTGTTCACTATGTACTGTCTTGAGTTGTCAACTGGAATTTTCTCTCTGTCAATATGTCAAACATATTTCGTGTACACACCAACCACACACCCACAGGTATCCATACCAGGGGCTTGGCCTGCCAAGTGTGTACACCCAGACCTGCAGCACACAGACTTCTATTCCACACTCATAAACAGTATCATACACATTCCCGACACAGGATGTAACGTGGTTCACCAATCATTCAATGTGATAGCTAGTTCACGAGGTAATACCCTAACCAGGGTTTCGTATTATACCCAATACGTTACTTTAATGCTATGGTTGCACCTACAACCCCGATGCTCCAACATCAACCACATTTTCAGCTGCAACTGAGTCCTAGGCAACAACCCCCACTCCAGTCAAGCCCCTAACTTGACAGGTTACAAAGTATTTATCAAATAGTGATTACAAACCCTTCCCATATGACATTGGTACAAATAAATAGAGTTTGTGTGCGTGATTACCTTCTGGTCTTGCTCACAGCTGATGTAAAGCTCACTGTGCAAGCTTATCAACCTCTTTCCTGGCTACACAAGTCATTCTTCACCACCATGGCTCCATTGGACTCTCAACGCTTTGTCCCAGCACTCTTCCTAAGCTTCAATGAAGCTTTAATGGCCTCATACAGAAAATAGGAGTTAAAACATAACTCTTTGAAGCTTCAACGAGATGTTTGCCAGAAAATCGCCCTTCAGCTTCTTCTTCTCGAGCTCAAACTTGTTCTGCAGGCTTTCTCTCCAAAAATCCTTCAGTTTGATATATTACACGCCCAAAACAGAGATCGGACGGCTGAGATATGGCCAGAAGAAGATCGGCCAATCAGAATATTCCAAAAGGAATCATCTGGGCTGATTCCATGCGGCGCGAAGCACCGTAGCGCAGCAGCCGCTGACCCACCGTACGCCGTTGTCGAGACGTGATTGGCTCGCAGCGGAATCTTCATTCTGAGCCTCTGGATCCATCAGATTGACGTGGGAATTGATCTAGGCCTTACGATCGGCCTCATCACGTCAGGGGCGATCGGGATACATTATGGCTGTCAGATCGAGATCCGCAACTTCGACGCACCATACGAGTGCAACACTGAATCCTGGATTCAGTTCCATGCGATGTGGATCACTATTTTAAGCCACCTTCAGCCAATCACAGGATTCGCGCAAGAATCTTGATGCGATCAGTGAGAAGCACAGAATCCCACCTCTTTGTGAGACGCCGATCTTGGATCTAACGTACGTGGCTTGATCTGAGCCGTTGAGGTGGAATTTTCCACTTTTTCTTTGACCAAAATGCCCCTAAAAAAAGTGTGGTAATGCCCTGTAAATCCAAAATTTTCCAGTAGGGTCCTGAGTCGACTTTTCTTTGCGGAAATTTGTCAAACACTCGGTCAGCATGCGAACCAAGCCTTGCGGAGGCTTGCGAGGAGCGCGCGGCTGGTCTTGCGGGCCTGTGGGCTTGCGAGCCTTGCTGGCCTGCTCGAGGCCGGCTGTGCAGCAATCCTATGCTACTGCTGGCTTGCTATGCGCAGCTTAGCAATGCTGCTATGCTATGCATGGTATGCTGCTCTGCTGTAGTGTGCGCGCGGCATGCTCTGCTGCTGTGCACATGGCATGGCTGTGCTGTGCATGGTGGGCTTGGCCTGCTATGCTGGTTTGGTGCCACGAGCATCGGCCATGCTGGTCAGGGCTGACTGCCATGCTAGCCTGGCCATCCCAGGTGGGACCCACCTAGTCCCCACCCACTCTCTCTCCTTAGCTTCTCTCTCATCTTTCTCTCTCTTCCTTCTCTCTCTTCTTTCTCTCTCTTCTTTCTGATCTTCATTCTCTTTCTTTTACTAATCTCTCTCATCAACTGCTGTCAGTGCACCAACCCAGTCACCATGTATGATAGTGGGACTTCAGTGGGACCTACAGACACTCTCTCTCCTCTTTTTTTCTCTACTTTGTCTCTCTACTTTATATGTCTTCTTTCACTGAACTGTAAGCACTGTGAACTGGGAACTGACTTCCAAGTAAGCTTCTGACTGTCCAACCATGCCTGTTGACTGTCCACTCTGCCTACTGACTAGATACATTTCCTGCTGACATTCTCTCTCCTCTATACTACTCTGCCTACTGTCTAGAGGTTGCCAAGGTTGCCAACAATGACAACACATACAAAGTTGCTCTCAATAGCTCAACTTGGCCAAGGTTCCAACAGGAGATAGCATGGCACTTGCCATATTTGGATTGATTCGTTGTCATATTTGATTCGATTGCTTGTAAGGGTGTTAAACAGTGCAGTTTTTGATTTGCACTTCTGTTTTGGTTCGGTTCAGTTCGGTGCTTAAAAGGTAATACCGAAATTGAACCGTTTAATAAATGGTTTGAAAGTTCCTACCAAAACTGTTTATTAGTTGGTTTCTGTTTACCGGTTTGTAAACGATTTTTTGGGTTAACAGGTTAAACTATTTCAGTTGTCGATTTTTAAACGGTTTTCGATTTAACGGTTTAAACGGTTTTAGTTGAGGTTTTACCAACAATTTAGCTTATCCATTCTACTAAAGGCTCAAGCATAAGAAACTATTAAACTAGGAAAGAAATGAGAGAGAGAGAGAGAGAGAGAGAGAGAGAGAGAGAGAGAGAGGAGTAAAATAGTAAATACAAGATAAAAGGGTTTTAATTTTATAATTTATTTAAATTTTAATGTTAGCATTATTATCTTAAACTACCTTTAGATTTTACATTTAGTCTTTTAGTCTAGGGAAGTAGTAACATTTTAAATTCAAAAATTGAAAGCCAATTCAAATGTGCTACTTGTATACTGACTTGGGAATTGGAAAAGTCAAGTGTCATACGGTTTTAATAAGGATAATCGATTTATAAATGGTTTGATTAAATAATTTATAAATGGTTTGGTTATACAGTTTTAACTAGGTTCACACCGTCAGTTCAATCGGTTTAAAAGGTCAGTTTGGTTTCGGTATACTGTATCATATTGTAAACCATAATCGAACCGTTTAATAAATGGTTTGTTGGTTACGATTTAAATGATTCGGTTTGATTTCGGTATACGATTCCGTTTCATTTTTGACACCCTTAATTGTTTGTCATATATGAAATTGTTTGATATTTCCTCTTGGGAGAGTACGTGGCTCTTGCCATAATTATCATGATTTTCTACCATGTTCGGACTATGATATTTCCATTTCTATTATAAACTTAATTTTTACAATACTCTATTTTTACTTCCTATTCTGAACACAAAGACTATTAGGTATAGGCATGTGCGTCACAAGATTCCAATAAGCCCTTCTTTTCTCAAGCTAATAAAATGAGATCTTTTTGGTAAAAGAAGGGCATTCTTCATAAACAACCAAAAGCTCTTCCATAGAATGCCTTGTGATAATGCCTTGTGATATTGCCTTGTGATATTGCCATATAGAAGTCAAAATTTAAAGCCTATTTGATAACATTCCATATTCTAGATTTCATGGATTTTGACTCCCAAGAAACCATTTGGGAGTAGAATCATGTTTGATAATCCCTATTAGATTCCAGTTCCCAAAGAGTGAACCGGTTCACAAAATGAATTTAGAATCCAAATTTTTGGAGTACAAAAAACATGATTTTATGTTTTGGAACGACTTTTTGGGAGAATAAAAAAAAGTAAAAAAGAAGCTTTCCTCTCTCACGACTCTTCTCTTCTTCAAAAAACGAAGGCTTGGCTGCCGCCGCCTCCACCACCAACACCAATGGCGCCTCCACTTGTTCTTTAGACTTTGATTGACAGGATAATCTCAGTGTATTTCTCAAATATATTTCTGTTCCAAAGATGTTCTGAAATCTATTCATGGACTGTGTTATTAAACATGTTTTTACTCCAAATAATCTTGGAATAGAATTTTTGCATCGAAACAAAATTAAAGAATTCAGAGTAGAAGTATTATCAAACAAGCCCAAAGGTGCCATGAAAGCTATGACCGCCAATATCAACGCAGATTCGAGGATTCTTAATGGGACCCAACTCAAGTTAATAATGACGGATGCAACCTGTAGCGTTTTCATGGGGTCCATTGAAGATACCTTTTGTCAGCTTCTTGCGTCAAAGGAGGATAAGAACATGAAGGGAGAAGAAGACGGAAGGGAGGAGAAAGAGTATAAGAAAACCAAAATAGAATGTGAAGAGAACCCTTGTACGGAAACTTCTCGATTTTTGGCCATAGTTGCAGTGGGTCAAGGAAATGGGAGTAGGAAAGGATTTTGCGTAGTTTTGTAAGAGGTGGGCGCTTCGATCAAATGTAGTTTTGTAAATTGCTTCAAAGAAATTCCGACCATGGATAATGTTTTTTACACGTGGCTTTCTTCCAATGGAGGCTGCACCACAGAGGAGCCCGATCCCACGATTCAGATCCATTCCAGCTCTGGTTTGGGTAGAAGATTGTACACCCACCCTCGGATGCGAACACCCGTTCCAATGGAAATGGATTAAGATAGGCTGCAATTAAAAACATCATATTAAATGTTGCTTAAACACCAAATTCGGTATTTTTCAAACGATCGAAACTTCCTTTGTTTGGTTATCATGAAAATATAAGTACTTTAAGGGAAAGCGGAACTTATTTTACAAGAAAAAAAGCATTAGATGGAAGCAGCCAGCAGAGGGATGTTTTACCTGTGATGTGCTGGTTTTGCCCATGAGACAGTAAGTAGAGAACGGAGCCAAAGAGCAATCAAAATCAGTGGTACACTCTCTCTCCTCTTCATCAGAGTCCAATGTTCTGACCAATAGAGGCATACATCACCATGTTCTCTTAGTTATGAAATTGGTGAGTCTTGCTATCTCTTAGGGTCAAGGAAAGAAAAAAAATAATAATATAAAACAAAAATAATGATGAAATAATGATTAATTTCTTTTCTTGATTTCCAAACATAGCTGTCTACTACTGTGAATCCATGGCTCAGAAGGAAATCGACCGTTTGAATGGGATTCCCCCCCCTCTTTTCTATTGAAGGCCCTCTCTCTTGGCCAGATCTTCTACCTGGGCTTCATCGAATCTATTTTTGCTCTCCCCGTTGACATTGAAAGTAACTTCACGGACAACGAACACAGTCCCCTTGATTGTGTTCCAAGAATAATTAAAGATTAAACCATCCTCTCTGTCTCATCAGAGACGCGAATTCTGCTTCATGGCTTCAGCTGAAACCCATCCACCTGTTGCTTCGCTCTCAAACCTTTTACTGTCCCCTTCGTGATGAAATTGTAGTTGCAGAGAGATGAAGGCAAGTGAACAAGTAGGCTCCCAACAAAACAAGTGCGGAAAGAACTCATAGTGAAGTAGTGACGCGGAAGATTACCCCATTAATCAAATTCCATGGAGGCATGGAACAGTGGATAAAAAATAAACAAAACATCATCAATAGAATAAACTGAGAGGAACTAAGGCTACATCAGAGAAATTGTAAATAATGCAAGAATTACAACATATTTTTCCTAACCACATCAATGCAATACACTGAGACATTGGGAGCAATACGAGAAGTTCTCATTGACTATGAATAATCCCATTTAAGGTTTCATCAAAAGAAGATCAATCAACACCTGAAGACGGAATGCACAATTCACGAGAGCTATTTAGCATTCCAAGTGGAATCCTAAGGCCAACCACCTGACCAACGACCGATAGCCATGACACCAAGTATAGTTGAATAGCTGTCCCTTCTTTGGTTAGTGAATCATCACCAAGAAACAATAGCTTCATCCACTCACTGGTCCCACACGGATGCAGTGTGTACCATGGCTGGTTCAAGTATGGATGTTCCTACATTTCCATGAGAAAAGAAAGAGAGTTCCAGCAGCTATTAGTTTTAAGCACTATGAGATCTCTCCTGATATAAAACTTAAGATAGTGAACTCACAATCTAGAATTTCAAAGCATCTAAGAATTCAGCCTATACCAAATAGAATTTTTAAATTAAGTATCCAATGTTAATCAATCCTCCACTGCCAAAGTGTCTATTTTGATCACCGAATGTCAAATGTGACGAGTGTAGCTTTAGTCCATATATTATTTGAGAAAACATATTTTATTTTTTCTCAACCAATATAACTTGACTAAATTGCAAACATGAGTACATAAGAGAAGAACCTAAGATAGTCATATTAGCCATGACCAATAAAATGATTTTTGCAGATTATCACGGCCTTATTCAAATTGCGCAGGTGAATGAAGAGCTTCCAATTTTAATATAAATTCATATTATCTTTACATATTAAGCTGATTAACAAAATATATCTGCTTCGATACGAGAAGTCATTTTTTTTTTTTTTTTTTTTTTTTTGGGGGGGGGGGGGGGGATTGAGGGTGAGGGTGAGGGTGAGGGTGAGGGTGAGGGGGGGTGGGAGGGTAGGTAATTTTATGCGAGGAAAATATACCTCCTGAGTTATGAATGTCCATTTGGATTCCTCTAATATCTTCAAGGAGCTGTGAGGAAGGACCGTTTTCATATCATCCAATGCCAAAAATCTTCCATCTGCTTGTAAAGACCCCCCCACCCAAAAAAAAAAGAGAGGAAAAAAAACCCTTAGTCTGCAATGTCCACAATGGTAAATTCAACCACAGACTAAAATATCATTACAGAAATATGACAGGTCCACCACAAAAACATAGACCCATATCATATGAACATATGTAGCTTGTTAATACTTTGAAACCATAGTGTTCCTTATAACAAGGGAAAGCAATATCATTGCACTTTGGTAGTTCAGTTGACATGAACCATACAAGATAGAAACAAAACACTTACATAAACAGAAACAATGTATATAATAAACAGTATGAGCAGAATTACAATCTAATGATAAATTCAGAGCCAACCAATAATGTCCAACATATTTGGCATGTGAGACAACAGAAAGTCCAACTTTCTTGGTAGTTAAAAAACATGGTGTCATGCCAGATCTTCAAAGTGAATTACCCATACAGATCATCAGAACCTTATGTGCCTGCCAACACATAATAAATCCCACAGTTCACAGCATCATTCATTGTATTCTTTCTCATTCTCCAACACCGGGTCCTTTCTTACCAAAAGAACACCGGGACCTTAATGCAATGGGAAGCAATGAACTTATGCCAGCGACCACCAAAGAAGCCAAGGCACTGAGTAAGACAGATCCAGATTAAGCTAATTAATATGCAAGAATTAATATGCAAGAGGTGTTTGATCAGTTTTTTTATTTTTATTTATTTCACTCAAAGTTTGGACATTGTTTTACTATATTATGCTAATTTTTTTTTATCTTTTTTGATTGACATCCTTCCGATAAGAATTGAGCAGTTTAGTCAAAAGGCCTTGGAGATACCAGACCAACCCAAAAGCAAGCTGAGGTTTTACCTGGTTTATTGGGAAACTGTATGGTTTGTATCTACGTGTCATCCCAGAACATACATACCCCAAAGCATATTTGAGTGATAGTCAACAGAGCTGACCGTCAAGGCCCGTCTCAGTTTTATAACACGTTCAAAATTTTCTAATCCTAAATGCCGTACGAGAACTGATGAATCAAGAAACCAATTCTACCATCAATCAAGTTTAAGAAACAAGTAAGATCAATCCAGAAACCAAACACCACCAATCAACATAGTTGTCACAACTGGAGCGCACATGATCAAACTGGATTAAACTGGAACCACCCTCTTTTGTTTAATACTGGACATACAACTGCCTAAGACAAACTAGAATCAAACTGCCCAGTTTTCCGACAACCATCCAGTTTTAAAACCGGCCAGTTTGGTTTTCTGGTTTCTTCCAGCAAAAATTTAATATAGAGGTGCCCCCTACTAAAGCATTAAAAACAAAACATGGCACCAACCTGCATCCTTGGTGTATGGTTCACTGTTTTTTTTCTTTAACTAATTTCTCTGTTTTGACTTTTCCCAAATTTAAATTATTTTATACTAATTTTTAGACAATGTTTAACTGGTCAAATCCAGTCAAACTGGTCAGAACTCAGAAGTCTGGTTTAAAAAATATGACTCCCTACCACCTGAACATCCTGTTAGCGATAACTCTACAGAGCTGTGGGTCCCACTTTCTATATGGTTTATTAGTTTCTTTATGTGGCTTTTCACTATTGGTAGTAAGTAAAGGATTTGTTTCCACTGTAGTTGTTTATTTATTTCCTTATTGGTTAGGCTTTACTTTCTAAGTTGTCTAGATTTATTTTCCTAATTAGTTTATGATTCTAATTAAGGAAGTTTCCTAAACCATTGTTTCTCCTCTTTGATTATAAATAGAGGAACCACAGGAGGAGAAGATATCTATTTGGTTCTTCTTCTTTCTTGGAGAATCGATCCTCACTTCTATTTGTCTATTTCTCTCTCTTTTGGTTTCACTTGTACTGGTTATTTATGTATTGCAAATTGTTACACATCCATTTACCTGAAGCTAAGATGGTAGCCGAAGGGATCACAAATTTTCGACAGATCACCCTCTCCTCAGGAATATTAAAGCCCAGAATGTTCTGACACATTACAAAAAAAAAACCTCTTTTCCTCCCTCCCCCCAGCCCTCCTCTCTTTTTTTGTCTGTGTTTATGTTGTTTTGTTAAAAGAGGAAGGATATACGAGATAAAGTTTTGTTTAGTAGGGGAAGAGTTCAATATGCAGTAGGGCTGATGCAGCCCAGGGCAGTGATATATGACCAATCCAGAAGATCATTCAGTTGGACAGTCCAGATTGACTATGCTACCTGTAGGGCTGATGCGGACCAGGGCACAGATATATGACCAATCCGGAAAGCTTGTAGATGGAATCTAGATTGATTATCTGTATCTCATATGACTGGAGAAGGTTTCATCCCTTCCATAATGCTCTTGTTTATATAAAGAATGGTACTGACAAGTTTGGTTGTGTGAGGTTGTTGGTTTAAGCATAGAAAAATATAAATATTACATGCATCAATTTGATTATGATGGGAAACATAGTTATAGTACACTTCCACGAAAATTTTCAGCAAGTGTGCTTATTTGAAATTTTGAAATTTCTTGCAGGATGTAGTTGTTTTCAAAACAGTCAGATCAAATTATAAATTTGTGGTTTATGAAATTGTTACAGCAGAGTTAGGGAAGATCAAGAAACTAGAAAGAAACACAATCGTCTACTTCAAGGGTAGACAACCTCCTTCAGAAGAGAAGAAGAAGAATTGGATTTGTCTATTCAATGATACTTTCATTACATTGTCATTCTACATTTATAGCACATTCTGGAATACACTAACAGATTCTAACAAGTTGTTGTAACTAACAATTGACAGTTGTAACTAACAGATAAACCCACAAGACGATGCACCAAGAAGAAAGATCAGAAGTCGGCTAGGTTGTACAAGTTGGCATATGTCCTAACAGATATACAGGTCGGGTAGATATATAGGTTGGGTATACAAGTTGGCTAGATTGTACATGTCGGCATATGTCTTAACAGATTAAGTATCCAATGCCCTTGGCTTCCTTTTTAAACGTTTCCCTCATCTTAACTCTGTATCACTTGCCCCGTTTTCACCTGGAGTTGCCACGTCTCCATTTGGAGTTGTAACAGAAATCCATGGATTCAATATTTAAGCATCATATAAATCGAAATAGATTTACATACCAGAGCTATAAGCACGAAAATAGAGCACCGGAACTCTATATGAAGCACTGTGAACTATATGGAAATCAAAGAAATGTGTTTCCTCATCATAACTCTGAACCTAACAACCAAAACTAAGAATGTGGTCATTAATCAATAGAAAGTAGGCAAAGATACCAGAATATTATCATATTGATTTTGCATTTCTGATGCCTCTATGTCAAATGCTTAATGAAGATGTTGGCTCGGTCCATCTTTCACTCTTTCAAAAATGTTATCTATATCTGATTAAATCAACTTTAGAACATCTAGAAGAAAAATCTAAGCTAGAAAAAGTAATACCATTGTAGCATCATCGAGAGGCTCTTCATTTGCAGCGTAGCTGGATTCCTCTTTATCTGTCAAAGCTCTTTCATCATGAACCTCCTGCAGAAGTATAAAACCAGAAATGTATTTCCTCATCAAAACTCTAAACCTAACAGACAAAACTAAGAATGTGAGCATTAATCAATAGAAAGTAGGCAAAGATGCCAGAATATTATCATATTGATTTTGCTTTTCTGATAGGCCAAATGCTTAATCAAGATGTTGGTTCAGTACATCTTTAATTCTTCCAAAAATGTTATCTATATCTGATTAAATCAACTTTAGAACTTCCGGAAGAAAAATCTAAACCAGAAAAATAATACCATTGTAGCATCAACAAGAGGCCCTTTATTTGGAAGGTAGCTGGATTCTTCTTTACTTGTCGAAGCTCTTTCATCATGAACCTCCTACAGAAGTTGTAAAACACAAGAACATTAACTTAATTCTTAAAGGAAATTGATTTCATCATTTCAAAGAACATGGAAGAACACCAACCTCGTTAGATTTGATAATCCAAAATTTTTCTAAAGATAAATATCCAGCTCCCTGAAAAGAAACAACAAAACAAAAAATAAAAGAAAAAGAAAGAAACAAGAATGCAGGTTATCAGTGAGAATTTTCAGAGGAAGAAACAGTACAAAAAAAATATCCAAGATCAGACTCACTACATGAGAAGCAACCCAAGGTGATCTTGGTAAAGGGACCCATTTCCATGGAAGGGTAGGGTTAATCTGTTTCCATTTCTCGGAAAGGATTCTTGCAGCAGCATAAAAATCACTGGATGAAAGAGTTCCATTCCAGGAGGAGATATTCATTGTTTCCTCACATTTGTAACTGTTACAACACAGAGGATAGAATTATCACAAAATATAGGAGGGGTGGGAAAATTTATGTGTGAAAATTAGAAACAAGGGAAAGTTAACACCACCCAATTGACACACAAAAAAAGGATCGTTTTCAAAGTTAACAACTTAAAATTACAGTTCTCAGTATTTTACTGATATGGAAAGCATGCATCTTTTACACCTACCAGTTAGGATTGTCAAAAATATCATTAAGTTTAGCTTTAGATAATGTTAGTAGCATGCTATAATAAAATCATTAAATTTACCTATCCCCCAAACTCCAGATCCCCCAAAATCGAGGGAAAGAGAGAGAGAGAGCACCTGATATCAAAAGTGAAACAAATTTACTCTAATATGCTACTGTTTCGCTCTTCTTTTTTCTTTTTTTTTTTGTTTGTTTGTTCCAACCATACTTCCCCAATATTAAGTACCCATAGCCACTACTCAAATGCACATAGAAGAAAACCCTAAGGCAGTTCCTAATTCCGAAATAGGAAACACTTTCAACACAAAAAAGTCAGGATTCTCTGAACTCATATTCTCAACGTAACCCGGATCTTCAAAAGCCTGATTTGACCCCACAAAGTTACATATTTTCTAGTTCTGCCAACAGATTCATACTCTCACCGGAGTAGCAAGAAAGCTCCACGGATAATCAAAGAGGTAAAGATAAAACAATAAAACGATTAAGTTTAATTTGCTCATGACAACCCAGAAATCAAATTTTAAGAAAGGTAGGTATTAACAATTGTATTCATAGAGGAGTGAGTAAGCACTTCAACCCTCCTTGAACTCAATTCTGGCGAAAAATAAATAAAAGAGAAGGGAAAAAAAAAAAAAAGGATTTTTCAACTTGTAGCAGTAAATTTTACCTTCCATAGATTGATGATTCTGGTGGAAGTAGAGATCTTCTTTCAAGAAGAGCAACTCCGAATCGTCGTTGCAAATTTCCCGCATTCAAAAAGAAAAAGATTAGTTCCAAAATATACGAACGATCGCAAACTGATTGTGAACATTCTTTTCATCACATTTGATTGTGAATATTCTTTTCATCACACCATAAAGAATATCTGACATGGCAGGTTTGCATGGACGTCAGTGGGTCCATGATATAGATGACGTGGTGTTCTGTATCACCTCTAAAAGGAATCTACAAAATATAGGAATCATTGGATCGCGTTGAAATTTTGGGAATGATCCTAGTCACGTGTGATGTTTTAGGTTGATCCTCTTCCCACGTGATAAGTATTCCACACTTTTCCAAACGATTAGTTTTTTTTTTTAATAAATAAAGTTAGTTCTTTGCTTAATTATTTGGCTTTTTTTAATAACAAAATGCATCTGAGGGATTTCAATCACTAAAGTGTCATCTCAGAATTCTAATTTTTGGAAGCACCATTTTATTACTTGACAAACACTATATAGATTAAATTTTATAAAAAAATTTTGATTCTATACAATTTACATAGATATTTGGTCTATTTGACAAGACTATCAGGATGACCCTTCTAGTGTATGGGAGGATCATTGGATTCCCCATCTCACTAACCATAAAATTATGACGGCTAAACCACTTCATTTATCAAATCTTGTGATGGCTGACCTAAATTAACCCATTCACCATTCTTGGAAAATGGATGTATTATCTTCTATTTTTTCTGCAACTGAGATCCAAGCTATAGTGCAAATACTAATACCTCATGTTCAAACGGAGGATAGTTTTATTTGGTATGGTTTGAAAACTGGTCTTCATTCGGTCAAGAGTGCCTATAATATACTTGCTGCATCTTTACTCATGAATAAACTGGTCTTTATTCGGTCAAGCTATTTGGCTTGGTTCCAGTTTGTCACTAAAGGTGTCTGATTGTCATATTACGTTTGCTCAATGGCTTTTAAAATTGGCTAATAGCATGAATGTTTCTCGGACTGTAGGAAAACAGGTCCTCTCCTTTGTCAGTTTCTTATCTTGGAATATATGGCTGGATCGCCACAACCTTTATTTTCATAGAAAGGCCACTTTCCCGCAAGATGTCATATGGAAAGCTGAGAAGGCATTTGCTGAATTTCAAGCCTCATGAGGTATGTCATCAACTATTGTTCCTTATCAACCTGAAGTACGCTCACTGGTATGGTGGCCTCTACCCAGTGGTTGGGTCTCTTTGATGACAGATGCGGCATTTTATAGTGATACTCATCAAGGAGGTATGGGCTACATTATTCGAGATTCACAAGGTGCTATTAAATCTGCTATCTCTCAATCTGCGAGTTTCCTTTCAACTTCGGTGGGGGAGGCAGTAACTATTCGTTCAACTTTGGTCGATGCTTTGCAGCAAGGGTATTGTGCGATTCAGGTTGAGTCTGATTGTTTGGGGGTGGTCAATCTTTTAAATGGAGTTTCAAATGAGGGGGATCCTTATTTACTGGCAATTGTAAGGGATATTTTATATTTAAAAACACAGATGGACAATGTAGTTTTTATGTTTATACCAAGGAAGGCAAATGTCATAGCTCATTCCTTGACTAGACGGGTAACAATAGTTCCAAGAAAAGTTGTTTGGCCCTTGTCTTCTCCATGGCTTGAACAGTTGGGTAATTTTGATGCCACGGCTATGCTTGGTTCGATTAATGAATAGTTTTCTATATTACCAAAAAGAATATTATTAGAGAAATCGGTGGGATCAGCATCGATGTCACAACCCAAGACCCAAGGTAGTGGTCCTGATATTACGTGGTAAATTGTCCCTCCCCAACTGAATTGATGGAAAGCATTTTCTACATGTGGTAGATGATGTGTGGAATGAAGATCCAATGGAGTGGGACCCGTTGAGACTCTCTCAATGTGGTGCTCGAGGAAGAATTATTATCACAAAAGCAACGAAAGAGTTGCAGAAGTTATGGGCACAACCTATGTCCATAAATTAAAAATATTGTGTGATATGAAGCTTGTTGGTCTTTGTTGAGATATTATGCATCTATTGGAAGCTAGCAAGAAGAAGATCAGGGTATGAAGGAATTTGAAGAAATTGGCATAAAACTTGTAGACTAGTGTAAGGTATTGCCTCTTTCAGCAAAGACTTTAGGAAGTCTTTTGTTCTTCAAAAAGTCAACTAGAGATGGGCAAAATGTGTTGGAAAGTGATTTATGGAAACTTGTGTCAACCAAGGTGTGAGGACATAGGAGGAAATCCACCATCGTGCTTCCTAAAGAGGAAAATGTATCATCAACTTTTGTCTTTGATCTTGTTTACGCACACTGATGGATGGTAATGATTTGGAGTCGCTAGCTAGATTAAGGTCTAGAACTTTAAATGTAGTCTCATCATAAGATAAGACTTCTATTAATTCATGACCCAATATTTCGGCTTTCACACCCCAAATTTTCGATATGAAAAATTTCGGAGTACGATTGGACCGACACCGTAGTTTAGATGTGATCTATCTCAAAATCTCGTAAGCGTGTATGTAAAACCCGCACTCCAAGAACCCGACCTAACATGGGTTAACGTATCGTAACAGGTCTTCCCATCATAACGGGCCAGAAGAGATGGCCAGATGACAAGCCATGTGTTACAGGTACGAAACTGACAACTTTAACTTTGTCTGGTCTGACTGATTGAGGTTGTCCAATTTCGCATATTGTGCGACCGGACATGCGACCAAACAAACTCAGAATAGAATCCGAGAATAGGATAGTTTCCTAGTTTGTTTAGATTACTCTCCTAAACGGGAGATGACTCATAATAGGACATTGTCCTTCATATATAAGTCTCTTTTTTTTCTTTCAATTTTCTCTTATTCTACAACCCTAGAATTTGAGAGAGAGTTGAGAGGAAAGCTGTAAGAAGGAGAAGAGTGTGAAGGAGAATAAGGGAGAATAAGACTGAGTACTCACCGTCAGTTTCAACCCTCATCATCACGAAACTGACAGTCAGTCCCCTCATCTTTGTAGAAGATTAGGCTGTAAACAGATTGAGGTTATAAGCCACTAGTGATTGTAAGTCAATTTCAACTCCATGATCATACGTGGGTTTGTTACAGGATTCGTCGATGAAAAACTTACGTCGAAAGACATAGTAATTAGTGTTACAATGAAAGACCTGATTCAACATGTTGTCAACTGTAGAATAATGTAGGAGAAACCCTAGAATGAGCCAAATGATTGACTCTGAGAAAACACAGACAGAAGAACAACCTGGAGGTTGTCCGGTCTGCTTGATCGGTAGCACCTAGAGTGACACCAGTGACAGCTCTGGACACTCTCGGGAAGTGTCTCAAGGTTGACCTGATTGATGTCTGGTCAGACATTATGCTACACTAGACACGCAACTGGACAATGTCCTGAGTGACCTTTTGCCAGTCTGGACAGTGAATCCGATGAGTAGAAAACTACTAGAATAAAATCTAATTTAATCTTATTGTTTGTTTAGAACTCATAATCAAGTAAGGATAGTTTTAGCGTCTCAGAGAATGTTAGAATCATTCAACAGGTGAGGGACAAGACCCCAAATTAATCAAATAATAATAAACTACCTTCTGTGTGTTGATTTGCTTGTACTATGCATATAACATGTCATCTAATATCTGCTATTATTGTTCATGTATATTATTATTTCTATTATGATATGATTGAGGATAGGCATGTGTTTGTGTGTGGTTGGTGTATTGAGTGGAGAGAGGTTGGAGCTTTGAACCATTCACCACACTAACATCATCGTATCTGTGTCTATCATAGCGTGCTTAATACGAGGCTGGGTATCAGGGGAAGTGCTGGCAGTGTTGGCTATAGTCTTACCATTAGGCTCTAGGTCTATCTCTGTTTTGTATTGAAGGGTGCTGGGGTAGGGCCATGGATACATTGTAATGACATCTAGGATTGGTTAGTAAAGAACCTAGTTTGTAAACCCTCACTAGTAGGAGCATACGTATTGGTATGGGATAGAGTATCAAGGGGGATACTGACGGTTTGGTTGTAGCCTACCATTGGACTCTAGCTCTATCTCTATCTTGTAGTGAGCGTTGTGGGGCAATGGTAGTTTTGGTTAGAGTCTGACCATTGGGTGTGCTTACACTCTCGTATATGAAGGTATGATTGTAGCCTATCCTTATCATAGCACACTGTAAACTTTACCAGACCCAATGATTAAATGTTATCTCATGTATATTGCTTGCTGTATGTTTTGTTTCTCACTGAGCAAAATTGTGAGTTCACCTTACGATATCGTTTTCTTTTTAGTTTCTGATAATGTAGGTTCTACTATGGACAACTACGTCAATGCAACTTTGTTCGGAAGAGTAGCAGCTATGGACGTGCAGTTGGTGGAGAACGAGCATAACTCGTCATGCAAGTGTCACTACTGTGTTTACCTTTAGGTTTATTTTGTGTTTGGGATTATAAGACATGTAATGGATATTAGTATTTACATTTTGGTAAACTTTGAGACAATTAAATTTTTTAATTATTTATCATTTAGACTCTCGGTTCATTAATAAAGACTTCTATTGATATTTATATATTTTGATTATTGGTGGTTATGATGCGATGGTTTAAATGTTGGCATGGTTCTTTTGTGATCCTAGCTTGAACCGTTGGTTCGTTGATTGTTCATTCACACCTCTAGTTCTACCCGAATTAGGATGTGATAACTTGGTATCATAGCTCAAAGGCTTTGCCAATCAAACCAGTATGCAGTAACCTGTGTCCATGAACTGAGATAAGATAACTTAAAAGCTTTAATACAAACACACATTAATAAACCATGTACGTTGAATGAGACAAGAACCAGACAAGAGCATAACGCACAATATAAAGGAAAGAACCACATACATAAATGAATCAAAATGGGTTCGAACATAATAACATGGTACAGTCCACAATCCAGACAGTTACCTTGGAAAAAGAAGCAATGAAAAAATAAAATAAAATAAAATAAAAGAGAACCTATCATTGGGCTGGTGAGGGAGGTGGTGTAAGTGCCATGGCATCATTCTTGTAATCTTGTGCATAAGCCTCCCGCAACCAGTGCAACTCATCTTATGTGACCCTAAGACGCTGAGAGATCTCCTCTACTCGTCGGTCCATCGCAAACTAAGCATCATGAATTTTTAAGAGCAATGATAACATTTGGTTAGAAGGAAACAGTGACGGTCTAGCTGTAGTGTAGTACCTACATGCAAATTTCGGGACGAAATTTCTTTTAAGGGTGGTGGAGTTGTAAGACCCGCACTCTGAAAACCCGGTCTAACCTTGGTTTTGTGTCGTGACAGGTCTTCCGATCATCACCGAGCCAGACAGGGCAAGCGGATAACAAACAGGTACGAAATCGGACCGAAGTCGACCAATTATACCTGATTTTAGGTATACCGGTCGATGGTACCGGATGATGGTACCGGTCGACCGGTATGGCCTGCACAGCTATGTACGGGAATTTAAAAATTGGTCTCTGTGGGTCCCGCTTTCCTGATTTTGAATCCTAGAAGTTTCCTAATCCTAGTAGGGTTACTAAACCCTATTTCTAGCCTATAAATACACCCTTAAACCCCTCAAATCCTTTCCATTGTCTCTCACAAACCCTAGAGAAGAGAAAGAGCTTGGAAAGGAGAAGGAGCTAGGAAGAAGAAGGAGGTGCCGCCATTACCGTTTGACGAAGCTCACGCTACGCCTGTCAACGGTAAGTGTTTGAATCCCTCTTCTTACCCTATGTTAGTTGTGTGGGTGGATCAATACCATGCAAAGTAGGTATTGATCTAAAACCCTAAATTGGCCAATAAACCCTAAGTTGCCGTCAAACCCTAGATTTGAGTTTCGAGATGATATTCATCGAAACGAGACTTGTATGAGTTGGGGATAACTCTAACTCAAAGCCTAGACTTAGAATGGATAGAGGAAACCCTGAAAATCCATGGAGGATGGTCGACGGCAGTTGAAGAACCCATGTATGGTCTTCCGGAGACATACCGGTCGACTATACCGGTTGCACATAGTGCGACCGGTATGTTGCGACCGCTACCTCTCGGGAGGTTATCTGTGGGGGACCGGCTGACCATACCGGTCGCCAGTTTTTCCCACAGAGCTGCGACCGGTATATGCCACCGGTCAGCTCTGTGAGGGTAGTTTGTGATCTATGTTGGTTTCCGACCAACATGAAACCCTAAATAATATATTCTAATGAAACCCTAATATTATGTAGGACTCTGTGACTTATCGTTTGGATCTTGCGACGTGGAGCAAGTAATCGAACGAGCGTCAGGTAAGGGAATCTGACCTAAACCTAATAATTAATGGACAGTAAATCGTTGTTAATCATTGAATATCTATGATGTGATGTTTGTGCATATTCACATGCCATCTTTTACTTTCAGCTATTATTATTGTTCATGCATTCATAGGATGTGATTGTTAGGCATGTGATTGTTTTCGTTGGTGTGTGGAGTGGGGCATGGGCCTGGGATCGCTCTTCACACTGGCACCTTTTTGTAGTATTCTATCTTAACATGCTTGGTACGGGTGGGGTATCAGGGGAAGATCGTGGTACGGTGGTCTCCGATATTGATGTTGTCCTGGCCATCGTTGTGTGGTACGAGGATTTCGAGTCGCGCCGGCTTGTCCACGATGCTTTAGCTCTATCTCTATGCCGTAGGGGAGTTATGTTGGGATAGGGTCTACCTGCGTATTGTTTCTATCCTAGTGGGTTAGTTGCGGATAGGGTATCGGGGGAGGTGAGGTGTGGTGGTCTCAGCCCGGCCTGCACGCTCTAGCTCTATCTCTATGCCGTAGACGGCTGTCTTTGGGATAGAGCATACATTGTTGACATATAGGATTGGTTAGTTGCGAGCCCAGGTTTGCGAGCCCCGGCCGTAGGGGCTTAGGTCCCGGTATGGGTAGAGTATCGGGGAGGTGCGGGTATACCTTAGCTCTATCTCTATTCCATGATGGGTGCATGTGGGTTGGTGGTAGTGTGATTCTTGTGCGACGCCACACACTCGTGTATAGAGGTGCGGGGGGCCACTAAACCTTTCTATAGCACATTGCAAACTTAAAACCGGACCACAACATAAAATGATTGTTACTCATGCATAATCTTGTGAACCGTCGATTGTCTTACGAGGCTGTGTTGTGTGCTCACCCTTTGTATATACATTGTTTTAGATGTTGATGCAGGATACACTGTGGACGATTATGTGAACGCTCCGGCGTACGGAGGTGTAGCTGCTTTGGATGTACAAGCAGGGGAGGACGAGCATGATGCTTCATGCGAGTGCCCTTTCTGCGTGTACCTGTGATTTGTTTTATTTATTTATTTCAGTTATTTTGATTGGATTAAAGGGATGTAATGATATTATTATTATGTGTTTGATTTTGAATAAAGGGATATTTATTTAAATTATCAATAGATACTCAGTTCATTCTATTTAAAGTCTTCCGCTGTATATTTATATTTTGATTGTGGTTATGTGTAATTGGTTTGTATGGATGGACACGGCCTATTCGAGATCCTAGTGTGAACCGTTGGTTCAATGACGGTTCACTCACACCGTTCTGGTTGGATCAGAATTGGGGTGTGACATGTAGGAACGGGTGGGGGGTGTAAAGGCTAGAATATCCTCCCTGTGCTCATCCTCATCAGCTCTGACACCCTAAGTTGTTGCTGTGACTGCCTACCCTCTCAATGGTAGCTCACGAGTCTCCAACTCCTTACCACTGAGGACAATGTTGTGTATGCGCATCTTGTAGATGACCTCCTAGTCTAGATCCTCCATCATCGCCTCCTCATAAATCTGCTCACCCTCCATGTTCACGCCAAGACGATCCAAGAGAGTGGTGACCGGTCGATCATATGGTAAGTTTCCGTTTAGCCAAGGCATTGTCGCATGGTACATGGTCTAGATAATGATGTATGGGAGGCATACCTCCTGTCTAGTAGCCACACAAAAGGTTAGGTACTGAGCTAGCTGTGACACCTCATTATAGTGGTTGTTCTGTGGGAGGATGTTGTGCTGTATAATCCGACAGTACACATGGGGAAGAGGACGTAGGTTGTCAACCTTCATAGGGTGGCCAGGCTGAAGGATCTGACTCCATACGATCTAGTGAAGATCCTCAGTCAGATACTTGCGCCCCTTTGGTGTACAATAAACTAGCTCGCCAGCACTAGAGATGCCTAACAGCGTAGCCAGCTCCTCAATGTCAAAAGAGTTGTCGACCACCTTCACCCTACTAGTGATGCAGAGCTCTCTGCCTAGAACAAAATGGTTGGGGTTGCCCTCCAACTCTAAGTTGCAGTAAAACTATTATACTAAGTCAGGACGGGTGGCTGCATCAATACTAGATCACTGGCAACCAACCCAGAGCACCGAATGCTGCTGTCACAACCTATTCTAGGGAATCGGGCATGATATCCTGGTTAACCCTCGTGGCAACCTGAATCTTCCATTGATCGACAACCAAAATGATCTACCAACAAACCCCATACTTTACACAAGTAATATCCAACGTAATCAACCATAAATCATAATAATGACAGCGGAATCATAAGAGTTGCAGCGAATTCATAATAAAGAACAGATGCCAACTAATGATATTATAACATAACTATGTTTGTTATACTTACAAAACCAGTTTCCCAAATAGTATTCATATTACATATATCTCACTTCATACCATCTAAGAGTAAATCTGATAAGACCACTGTAGATAGACCAAACCATCATCTATCTATATACATCCAGAACATAGAGGTAAGGCACTGACTCAGGTCCCATAAATATAATCTTTACAAGTACAACCCTCAGTGTGATCCCTAAGCGGTCCTCCACCAAGAGAAGTGTCCTCAACTACAATAGGAACCATATTAACTGTTGTAGAAGAGGTACCTACAACCAAAGCTAAAAAAAATATTGATATCGAAGGGTAAGCTCCCATCCCAGCTCAACAAGAGGTTGAGTATCAATGCAATCCTAACACAACAATTAAATGATGCAATTAAGTAAATAAACAAGCAATTGTGAGTGGCAATCAAATATGTGTATGTAGTAATGGTCAGCCTGTACCCTAGCGAGGATCTGTTTGAGGCTCCCCCTGAACATATGCAAGTACCCCACCACCTAAGCACTCCGTACCCTACTTCCTGGATTAATTCCCCTCACTAAAGCACAGGTCATGTGACCAAGGTTGATGCATAATGCATGAGAAACATAATACCCAGCAGAGATCATTGGCTCCACTCCAATGGACTGATCGTGTCCTCGCTAAAGTGCTAGCTAGGGCATATGACCTGTGCATTGTGTTCCAACACGCCATATTTCCATCATACCCCAACAAGCAACATTCATAAATATCTCAGTCCACATCCAACCAATCATACAACATGGCATGTGTACGTAGAAAGTAAAGCTGTACTCTAGCAGAGATCCCCAACTCTACTCCAATTGACTGACCGTGCCCCCATTAGAGTACAAGCAAGACTACACCCCAGCAGAGATCCCTGACTCACCACTCCCATAATTTATCGTGCCCCTACTAAGGTAATAGCCATCCCAACATGATTTATGAGGTAACCCATTACACAAACCATCATACATGGGCTGCACCCCAACAGAGATCACTAGATCCCCACTCCAATGGTTCACCGTGTCTCTACTAAGATGTCAGCATTCCAACATGGTACGTGTACCCATGCCCCAACATGTCACATGCACCATCATACATGGTCATGCAGTTACAATGATAATGAAAGACTATGCCTCAGCAGAGATCCCCGACTCCACTCTAATAGACTGACTGCACCTCTACTATGGTAATAGCCATCCCAACATGATTAGTGAAGTTGTCTGTTACACGAACCATCATACTACACCCTTAGCAGAGATCCCCAACTCCACTCCAATGGATCATCGCGCCTCTATTAAGGTGCTAACAATCTAACATGGCACGTTTGTCTGTACTCCAACACGTCCCACATCCATCATACACATCCAAACATATATAGTTATTGTTATTATGCAAATATATACTCATACATACAGTTTATTCGATGACATGCTATAGAATGGAAATGCAACATACAACAAACACATGCTCAAACTCTATAGACTCAACCCCTCACCTGTAGATACCATGGTGCTGAAGAACCTTGAAGCCGGCAGAAGGTTCTGTCTACTACTCGTGTTGTTTTACCTAATTGATTAGACAATTTGATTAGGTTGGTGAACAGCTTTTAACCAGCATAGACAAGTCCTAGATGTCTATTCATGGGTCCCAAGATTGGTCAAGAACCGAATAGTAGGTCCTCTATAGTCCAAACTAGGCATACAGGTCAAACAGGGTCTTAACGGATGATACTTCTAGATGGTATTCCCTCTGGAATTACCCTCTGGTTATACACTTATAAAATTTCTTATTCAGCTTAACCGGAGGATGCAATCGGATGATATATCATCCAGAAAACCATCCGGTTTAATACTTCTATCATAAATAGAGGGTTCCAGAAGACTATCCGGAGGCTTAGTCAGGTGGTATACCATCGGACAATGCCTCCGGCTTATAATAAGCCTATCCGAAGGTCCAGGGTTAATCGGACCCAAGAGTAATCGGAGGGACACACCCGGAGGGGTATGCCCCCAGTTTTGTGACTTCGGTTGGGGTCCTCCAATTGGTACTTAGGTCATTTTCCAGTAAGGTGCCTTATTGGAGGGTTGGTGTAAGACCCGTGTCAATCTAACCCGGTCTTACCACCTTGAACCAGGTTTACCCATCATGGTCGAGTCAATGGACCAAGGGCATGAAGGAGATCGAGATCCCAGGTATGAAATCGACCCAAAAACACTTAATTCTAGGGGAGGGTCGCACACCCAGTGAAGCGGGTCGGACCTCCCAAAGCAAAGTCGGACCCTCGTTTTTGAGGGAGGGTCGGACAGCTTAAGACCCTAGGGTCGACGGGATCATCGACCCTCGGTTTCTGACGAAACTAAAATTAGGAAATTTCCTAATTTTCGGTTGGGATTCTTTCCAAATCTCAATGGGACTATTATAGGACATTCCTAGTCTATTTAAAGGACGTCCCTAAGCCACTTCACTCCTTTCACAACCCTAATTGAATTGAGAGAAAGAGAGGAGAAGGAAAAGAGGAAGAAGAGAGGCAAGGAGGAAGACTTAGCAAAAAGGAGAAGAATTGCAGAGAAAAGTAACTTTCTCAGGTATGGATACAAATTCCATGAGTTTCTATAGACCTTAGGTTAGATATGGTTGAGTGTAGGATTTCGGAGAAACTCAAACCATCCATCCATGGTTAGGTTTTCATGGAAAACCATAGGAGGATGCACGAAAACTATTTAGATGGTTTATACATGGTTCTAGACCATGGAATGAGTGTTGGGTGAATGTAGGAAGCAAGTCATAGGACCCCAAACACGAAGAATGGATTAAAAAGTGGAAATTGGACCAGAGTTCACCGAGGGTCGCACCGAGGGTCGATAGACCATCCGACCCTAGGTGTTTCGACCATCGACCCTCGGCATTCGGGAAGTTCGGGAATGGAGGGAGGGTCGATAGACCCATCGACCCTAGCATCGACCCTCAGTTGACAGAATGGTTTTTAAATTCTGAATTAATTCTAATTAAATTCTATCGACTTTGTTAGGTTTGCTAGCAATCTAATAACATTATAAAGGTGATTCTAAAGCTTGGAAAAATATCTATTAGCAAGCTAAGGTGAGGAACCTTAACCCCAAACTAAATTGGTTAATAATAAACTATTTTCTTTTCTTGAGTCCTATGCCATGTTTGATTCTATGCGAATATGTTTGTAATGTGCATACAACATGCCATCCAATATTTCTATTACTTGTTCATGCATATTTATTTTATTGTTTATAACATGATGATGATGATGATGATAGGAATAGGCATGTGATTGTATGTGTGTGGTTGGTGTGCTTGATGCGAGCGAGTATCAGGGGAGGTGTGATGAGAACGTCAATAAACGTTAACCTTTGGCGGGTCTAAGCACTTTAGCTCTATCTCTAACTCAAGTCTTGTGCATTGACATCGTCGTATCGCCATTACCTTAGCGGAACTATTATGTCGTAGAGTATCAGGGGAGGTGGTCTCGGTCCTTGTAGTCTCTGACTCTACCGGGGGACCTTAGCTCTATCTCTATGGGCATTTTGAGGGATGCTGGGGTGAGGCCTTGGATACACTGTTTGGCATTAGGATTGGTTAGCAATGAGCCCGGTTGCAAGCCCTCGCTAACGGGGGGCTTACGTGTTGGTATAGCATTATATAGCAATAAACGTTAACCTTTGTTGTATAATGTTATGGTAGGGTGGATGGGGACGACGATAAATGTTAACCTTCGGGCGGGCTTCCACACCCTGTGTATAGAGGCGGTATCAATAAACGTTAACCTTTGATCACCCAACCTTTCTATTGCACATTGCAAACTATAAACCAAGACCAAAGATATAAATTGATTTTTTTGCATGCATATGTAATGTTGCATTGTTTTGGCTACTCACTGAGCCGTGTTGTGTGCTCACCCCTCGACGTCGAATATTTTAGTTGATGATGCAGGTTATACAGTTGAAGATTATATGAATGCGTCGGCGTATGGAAACGTTGCAGCTATGGACATTGGAGCTGAAGATGATACACACGATCTCTCTTGCGAGTGCAACTCGTGTGTATTTGATTAGATATTTTTCGTAGGTTTCTTTATTGGATTTATAAGACATGTATTTGGTATTTAAATATTTATGTCTCAGTTAAAAACAGAATAATTTTCTATTATTTATGGATATCATTTTAGTTCTCAGTTCATATTATTTATAAATTTTCCGCTATTGTGTATTACTCTGATTATGATTGTGGATGCGTGTTAAGTTTGGATAACGCGGGGATAGCCTATTTGAGATCCTGGTTGAGCCGTTGTTTATTTAGCGGTTCATCACACCATTTTGAATAGTGTGGAATTGGGGTGTGACAGTTGGTCTTAGTCACCCGGAGGCAAGGTTAAGGACGGGCCTCTGGTTACTGCCTCCAGTTAATGCCCAGAAACCAAGCACGAACCAGAGATGGTTTCCATCTTTGGCGGATTGTTTCCCACTGAGTCTTCACTCCTTTTAGGTGGTGGAAACATTTTACCACCCTTGAACACACAATGGGAGTCATTTAGACCCCTTTGATACCTCTATTCATGGATATGGGAGTTGACCTAGGTTTTCTAGATTGGATTCGGTCTCTATTAATGGAGACCATTAATGGTATGAACTTACCATAGGTTTAGCATGAAATCTCCACAAGAAAGGAGAAGGAATAAGGTATGGATCTTACCTCAAGTGGAGAACCAAGCTTGAGCTCCAAGCTTAAAGTTCCAATTCCTCCTCTTCAACCCTCTCTCACTCTTAAGGAACCAAAAAGAGAGAAATAAAGAGCGAGCCTCCTTATTTATAGAATCCTGAGGAGAAAGAGTGTATCACTTAGACTTAGTCAAGATGTCAGGGTGCCAAGTGTTGGCACAGTAAGACCCTATACAAAGGGATCCGAACTAGTGAGGATTTCGGGTATGGGTCTTACAGCTGCCTCCACATTGAACCGGTGTAACTGTTGGAGTTTCACATAATGCCCAACCTCTACACTCTTGTCTTGGTACCATGGGTACCATGCCTCAGCCTCAGCAGAACGAAAATGATGCCCATTATATAACCAAGTCAGTGGTGGTGAACCACGAGACCCAGATGCCACATTCTTGGCCGCCGCTCTATGTCTAAACATGATTAAACCTGCAAGAATCAGGCCAAAACAAACATGAATTAGTCAAAATTTTAGAAATTTCGACAACATTACAACATAAAATGGGGCAAAAGCCGCGAACTCACCCAAAACAAGAGCAAGAGGACTTACATGGGTTACAAACCATCCTGCAAGGGCAAACCAATAGACAGGAAAGACTAATTTCTAGGAAAAGAATCAAAAATTCAAAATTTGGGGTTTTTCCCCAAAACCTAGGGCAAAAATTAAAATTTTGGGGTTTTCAATAAACCTTCAAATTAAACCCCAAATTGATTGAGGGCTCTTGTTCATTGAGGCTCTAACATCAATTCTAAGTGAAGAAATAAGGTTTCCTATGGTTGAAATTTTTTTAATTGAAGAAAAACAAGAAAAAAGAATAGAAACCCTAAAAATATACCCAAAAGAGAGGTTAGGAAGGAGAGACTTACCTCAGGGAAGGAGATGGAGACCTTGATAGGAGAGAAATGCTTGGAAGTTAACTGAATGGTGTCAGCACCCTGGTTTTGGCACTATGGAAATTTCCCACTCCTATTACTGCACCATGCACTGTATGGGGTATACTGGTCAATAAAAAAATAAAAAATAATAATTAAACAAATAAAAAATGTGTTTTGTTTATATATATATATGTATGTATGTATTATATCCAACACTAAGGGGTGGGGTTTATTTGTAATTTCTACTAAGGGTAATATGGTAATTCAGCTGGGCTGGGTTCTAAACCTAACCTAAACCCTAAAATCAAGAAGGATATCAAATGATTCAATGGAAAAAGGGGGTTTGAGAGAGTGAGCGAGAAATGAAGGGTTTCGTAGGGTTTTTTGAGAGAGGTAAAGTTGAGTTTTCAAGGGAGTTGGAAAAGGAATCATCTAGAAGGTGAGAGGAGGGATTGGAGGCTTAGAGAGAGGCGGGGGATTCTTGTAGCGCCCCTAAGTTTTTTGAAATTTCATGTGCAAGCAATACCTGTCAGAAAAACTATGGACACCTGAAACAGAAAAAAAAAACTTCACACAAAGGTAAGAACACAAGTGACTAAAATAAAAAATAAAAAAAATTAAATAGAATGAAAACAATCACAATCTGATTAAAACTAGTCCCCGACAGCGGTGCAAAATTTTGATGCGTGTCGAGTGCAACCAAAAATAAATTACTCTACCTACAATGAATAATAATGATAAGTAAAGGTCGATCCACTGAGACTAGTTAATCAAATTGTCTACTTACAAAGAAAAAGGGGGGATTTTCTTCTGTAATTTAATTGACAACAAAATTAAGTAACAAAAATTCAATGGAAGATGATGTCGATTCAAGAAAATTTACTCACGGCTGCAAATTGATCACTGAACACATATATATATTTATATTATTCTCTATTCAAATATTTAACCAAGGATTATCAAAAAGCCAGATAATCCTTACCTTCCCTAATTTCATTAATTTGAACCCAGCACATAATTTAATTCTTATCAATAAATCAATTAGTTTTAAACAATCCTCATGAATTTACTGATAGCATTATAGTCTCGGAGGGAGTTAAAGATGAACAACAATCTAACAAGCGTCAGATTATTTAATTCATTCTATGTTTTCTTTAAGCAAGTAACAAAAACTTGGATCATAATTGTTCTGCTCAATTGCTACTTTTCTTGAACACCATAACAATTACGGATTATGGATTCAGGTTAGTAATAAACCACATAACTCAATCAATTAATAGGCCTCTTAATAAACTGAATCATGCAACCATTAACTTGAAAAACCAAGAAACACATATATTTGAATAGAAAAATAATTAAAATTAAGAACAGTGTCTCACAATTTTACTAACAGGATTGAATTCCCCTTGAATCGACTAAAGAACTTAGCTAGACATGATAGAAAAGAAAGACAAAAGAAATAAAACTATCTTCTCAATAATTCTTGGATGCTCTATTACGTAGCTTTTACATTGCTTAAATAGCTAGAGTAGTGAAGATTAAAACCGGTATGTCTAGAATTGACAACCTTATTACATGAAAATAAAGATTAAACAAAATCCTCTTGCCTAGATTAGATAGAGAATCATTCCATCATTAACAAATGCCACCTCTAGACTTGCCAATCTTTGTAATATTCCATAAAGGTATATATTCTCCTCAAGATTTCTGACAATCAATCAAATCCTTCCAATAGTAAACCTTCTATGGGTGGTAATCTTCCTTCTCTGGTTTGAATTCAAATCAGCTTTTCAGATCAGATTTTTGGATCACGTTTGATTTCTAGAATTCTTTCCACATTAAAAACCTGTATGAAATTCAGAAGGTCATTATTGAAAATATCATAATTTTTTTATTTTAAACATAAATTACCAATACTTTCCACCAATGTCTTATATATAAGGAATCATCACAAATGAGTACCATAAGACATATAATATGTTAAATAGACTAAATATAAGAGAAATAAATATATAAAATTATGAATCCATCAAATTCCCCCACACTTAGCTCTTGCATGTTCTTGGGCAAACTAAATACTAAATTTTTTTTTCACTTTCATTTCAAAGAATATGTGTACCATGAATCATAAACTAATTCAAGAGATCAAGAGAACAATATATGTCATAGTCAAAGGTCACTTAGTAAATATGAGCAATATCTAACATACCAGTCTTATTCAAAAAGGAACATGCTAATGTTTAGCAGATTTTCTCTTGGGATTCTCTCTACTCACTCAAGAATTTAAGGTTTAACTGTTTCACTCAAGATTTTCCTATGAAGATGCACTACCATAGGCTTGCTTATTCATCAAAATCTCTATTACTTAGAAAACACACATACATGAATCAAAAGGTCTTTATAAAGATTGTAATGGGGCTAAGGTTCAGGGTACGGATAAGAAAAATATACTAATGTTAAAACCCAAGAAACTAATAGAGCATTAAGATAAAAAAATTGAATAATCTAAATGATAAGGGCTCATAAATAAAGCTCTTCAACAAAACATCCCAAACCCTAGTTTCTTTTTCTTTTCATTTGAGAACTATGCTTTGCTATTTGAATTTTTTTTATTTTTAGAAGAGCATGACATTTTAAACATAACGAGGACCATTTACTCCCATTACATCCTACTTCTTGACGTACAACCATCACTTTTGATAATAGTACCCTCATACTTATTCAATACATATCTCTCTCAAACCCATTAGATAATTCTCAATGCTCTACTAGCTCAAATGTTGGTAAAACATGAAAAAAAAATAAACAATTCAAGGCTCATGGTTTAGGGTTCAATGAAGAATAAAGTTTAAAGCTCAAAGTGGGTCCACTAAGGGTAAAAATATATAAGGGTCATTTAAGTTAAGTGATTGTAAAATCCTATTTGCCTTTATCATCTTCATGTCTACACATATCAATGTAATCTTGACAAGGTTCAAAGCAAGTTCTAGAGATACAAAAGCATAGTAGAATATCACTCTTTAAAGAAAATAAAAACTGACATAGATGTCTCAATCTAGTTTGGCTCAAAAGCTCACTTGGTTGGATTCCATCTACTAAATCTGCATGCTTTACCTCTAAATGCAACTATCAATATTATTTAAAGCTCATTTAACAAGTTATTTCAACTAATTCATATATGTAATTTTTTTTTTCATATTCAAATTGTCACACCCCAATTCTGCACTGTTCAGAATGGTGTGATGAATCGCTAAATAACCAACGGTTCAACCAGGATCTCTAATAGGCCATCCCCACGTTATCCAAACTTACACGCGTCCACAATCATAATCAGAGTAAATACACAATAGCGGAAATCTTACAAATAAATGAACCAAGAACTAAGATGATATTAATAACTTAATAGAAAATTATTCTGTATCAACCGAGACATAAGTAAATATCAATACAAGTCTCTAATAAATCCAAATAAAGAAACCTATAAAAATATCTAATCAAATACACACGAGTTGCACTCGCAAGAGGAGTCGTGTGTATCATCTTCAGCTCCAGCGCCCATCGCTGCTATACTCCCATAGCAAAAAGTCAATTTATATCTTTGGTCTGGTTTATAGTTTGCAAGGCGCAATAGAAAGGTTGGGTGGTCAAAGGTTAACGTCTATTGACACCGCCTCTATACACAGGGTGTGGAAGCCCGCCCGAAGGTTAACGTTTATCGTCGTCCCCATCCACCCTACCATAATATTATACAACAAAGGTTAACGTTTATTGCTATATAATGCTATACTAACACGTAAGCCCCTGTTAGCGAGGGCTTGCAAACTGGGCTCGCTGCTAACCAATCCTAATGCCAAACAGTGTATCCAATGCCTCACCCCAGCATCCCTCAGAATGCCCATAGAGATAGAGCTAAGGCCCCCCGGTAGAGTCAGAGACTACAAGGACCGAGACCACCTCCCCTGATACTCTACGACATAATAGTTCTGCTAAGGTAATGGCGATACGACGATGTCAATGCACAAGACTTGAGTTAGAGATAGAGCTAAAGTCCTGAGACCCGCCAAAGGTTAACGTTTATTGACGTTCTCATCACACCTCCCCTGATACTCGCTCGCATCAAGCACATCAACCACACACATACAAGCACATGCCTATTCCTATCATCATCCTCATCATCATGTTATAAACAATAAAATAAATATGCATGAACAAGTAATAGAAATATTGGATGGCATATTGTATGCACATTACAACATATTCGCATAGAATCAAACATAGCATAGGACTCAAGAAAATGAAAATAGTTTATTATTAACCAATATAGTTTGGAGTTAAGGTTCCTCACCTTAGCTTGCTAAAAGATATTTTTCCAAGCTTTAGAATCACCGTTATAACGTTATTATATTGCTAGCAAACCTAACAAAGTCGATAGAATTTAATTAGAATTTTTTCGAAATTTAAAACCATTCTGTCAACTGAGGGTCGATGCTAGGGTCGATGGGTCTATCGACCCTCCCCTCATTCTGAACTTCCCGAATGCTGAGGGTCGATGGTCAGAAACACCTAGGGTCGGATGGTCTATCGACCCTCGGTGCGACCCTCGATGCAATCTGGTCCAATTTCTACTTTTAAATCCACTCTTCGTGTTTGGGGTCCTATGGCTTGCTTCCTACATTCATTCAACAGTCATTCCATTGTCTAGAACCATGTATAATCCATCTAAATAGTTTTCGTGCATCATCCTATGGTTTTCCATGAAAACCTAACCATGAATGGATGGTTTGGGTTTCTCCGAAATCCTACACTCAACCATATCTAACCTAAGGTCTGTAGAAACTCATGGAATTAGTATCCATACCTGAGAAGATTATTTTTCTCTGGAATTTCTTCTCCTTTTTGCTAAGTCTTCCTCCTTGTCTCCTTTCTTCCTCTTTTCCTTCTTTTCTCTTTCTCTCAATTCAATTAGGGTTGTAAAAGGAGTGAAAGTGGCTTAGGGACGTCCTTTAAATAGAGTAGGAATGTCCTATAATAGTCCCATTGAGATTTGGAAAGAATCCCAATCGAAAATTAGGAAATTTCTAAATTTCTATATTCGTCAGAAACCGAGGGTCGATGGGAGGGTCGATGATCCCGTCGACCCTAGGGTCTTAAGCTGTCCGACCCTCCCTTCAAATCTGAGGGTCTGACATTCTGTTTTGGGGGGTCCGACCCTACTTGGTTGGGTATGCGACCCTCCCCTAAAATTAAGTGTTTTGGGTCGATTTTATACCTGGGATCTCGATCTCCATCACGCCCTTGGTCCACTTGACTCGACCATGATGGGTAAACTTGATTCAAGGTGGTAAGACCGGGTTAGATTGACACGGGTCTTACAACTCCCCCCAACTTATAAAAATTTTGTCCTCGAAATTATACGTACCTTCTGAATCAAATAAGTGTGGGTACTGCTTTCGCATAGCATTCTCTTCTTCCCATGTAATCTCTTCCATGTCTCTACTTTTCCATGTGACCTTAACATAGTAGATATCTCTGTTGCGTAGACGTTGAACCTTTCAACTAGTGATTTCCGTTGGTGTTACTTCAAATGTCAAATCATCAGTCAACTACGGCAAATCTCACGTCAACACGTGCGTCGAATCCTTGACATACTTCTTCAATAGAGAAATGTGAAATATGTCGTGCACACTTGACATAGATGGTGGTAATGCCAACTGATAAGCTACTTTTCCACGCTTAGCTAGAATTTCATATGGTCCGACATATCTTGGACCTAATTTTCCTTTCTGTCCGAATCTCTTCAATCCTCTCATAGGCGATACTTTCAAAAATACTTTATCACCTACGGCGAACTCTAGATCTCTTCGTCGAGTATCTGTATATTGCTTCTGACGATTCTGAGCTGTTTTCACTCTCTCCTTGATGATGTCGACCACTCGACAAGTCTCTTCAACAAATTCCGGTCCAACAATACTACGTTCTCCAACTTCATTCCAAAACAAGGGAGTTCGACACTTTCTGCCATACAGTGCTTCATAAGGTGACATCTGTATAGTAGCCTGATAGCTGTTATTGTTAGCGAACTCGATCAATGGTAACTTTTTTTCCCATGATCCTTTGAAATCAATCACACATGCCTGGTTCCGGTAATGGCTGTAATAGTCCTGCGGGTCTTTGTCGTTCCGCCTTTACCTTCTGACAATTTAGGCATTGAGACACGAATTTGGCTACATCTGCCTTCATTCCCCTCCACCAATACAGTTTCTTTAGATCATGATACATTTTTGTGCTTCCAGGATGTATCGAGTAGATGGTGGTATGGGCTTCCTTCATCAGTCGGTGTCTAATGTCCATACTTTCTGTTTCAGGTACACATATTCTCCCTTTATATTTCAGTACCTTCTCGTTGTCTAAGGTGAACTCAGGGTTGGTCCTACCTTTCTCAATATCTTCTTGTACTGTTCTTAGATAAGGATCTGCTTTGATAGCTGTCTTCACTTCGTCCACTATATCCGGTATAATCTTCAATGCCGCGAACATATTTGAAAATCGATGAATAAACCCTTGGCTAGCTGATTCATCCGTTGTATCTATCACATATTGTTCGTTGCCGTGATTAAACACCATTCCGTTGGTATACATTGCTGCAGTCGTGCTAACTTCTCCTTGAGATTTTATCATTGCTTTTCTGCTCAATGCATCCGCTACCACGTTCGCTTTTCCCGGATGATACTGGATATCACAATCATAGTCTTTCAATAGTTCCAGCCATCTTCTTTGTCTCATATTCAACTCCTTCTGATTAAATAGATAAGTAAGACTTTTATGGTCCGACTTAATCTGAAATTTCTCTCCGTATAGATAGTGTCTCCATATCTTGACAGCATGTACTACTGTCGCTAACTCCAAATCATGAGTGGGGTAATTTTTCTCATGTACCTTCAACTGTCTCGAGGCATACGCAACTACTTGCTCTCCTTGCATAAGCACACATCCTAGTCCCAATCTCGATGCATCAGTGTATAAGGTAAATGTCTGTCCTGGAACGGGAATGGTCAAAATTGGGGCGGATATCAATCTGGTCTTTAGTGTTTGAAAACTCTTTTCACACTTATCCGTCCATACAAATTTTTCTCCTTTCTTGGTCAGACTGGTGAGAGGTACGGCAATCCGAGAATAGTCTTCTACGAATCTCTGATAATATCCAGCTAGACCCAGAAAACTTCTAATTTTTGAAACACTCTTTGGTGCTTCCCACTTCACAATAGCCTCGATCTTACTGGGGTCCACTTTGATTCCTTCTGTGGATACTACATGGCCTAGAAAAGAGATTTCACTTAGCCAAAACTCACACTTCGAAAATTTGGCATATAACTCCTCTTTCCTTAAACGCTGTAGGGCTGCGTTTAGGTTCTTGACATGGGTTTCCTTGTCTTTGGAGTATACCAATATGTCATCAATAAATACTATAACCGACGTATCCAACATATCATGGAAAACTCGGTTCATAAGTTCCATGAATGTTGCCGGTGCATTAGTTAATCCGAAGGAGATCACTAAGAACTCATAATGTCCGTATCTTGTCCTGAAAGCTGTCTTCGGAATGTCACCTTCTTTAATCTTCAGTTGATGATAGCTTGATCGAAGATCGATCTTTGAAAATACCTTCGCTCCTTGTAACTGATCGAACAAGTCATCGATCTTGGGTAGTGGATATCGATTCTTGATTGTCAGCTTATTCAACTCTCGATAGTCGATACATAATCGAACACTACCATCCTTCTTCTTTACGAACAACACCGGTGCTCCCCATGGAAATATCTCGGGTCTAATATAACCCTTATCCAGCAGCTCTTGTAATTGCACTTTTAATTCCTTCAGTTCAGTAGGAGCCATTCTATACGGTGCTTTTGATACCGGTGCGGCTCCAGGTATCAGGTCTATTACGAACTCCGTGACACGGTTGGGCGATAATCCGGGTAGTTCCTCTGGAAATACATCTGGGTAATCCCGCACGACGTCAATATCTTGCATTCGTGGCACGTCCTTGGTTAGGTCGACCACTGATACTAGATATCCGACGGCTCTTTTTTCAAGGCACTTCTTAGCCTTTAATGCTGAGAGTATGAGCTTGCGTCTTCTGGGAAGTTTGGTTCCCGAGAAACTGAATTCTGCTCCTTCTTTGTCTTTGAAAGTTAGCTTCTTCTCGGCGCATAACAGATTTGCAGAATCGTTGAGCTAACCAGTCCATTCCCAAGATGACATCGAAGTCCGCCATCTCAAGTTGTATTAAAGTTGCATCCAAGGTTTTCTCGCCAATGAGAACTGGACATGGTCCATAACCTTTCTCTAATTCCACTTCTAATCCCATCGGTGACCGTACAAGTAACTTGTAGTCTAATGTTTTAATGGGTAAATTGGTCTTCTTTCCAAACGACACAGATATAAATGAATGCGTAGCTCCCGAATCAAAGAGTACTCGGTTGGTACGCCATTGATAGGTACAATACCGTGATCCGTTTTTACTTAGTCTACATGCTCAATCAATGAAATTATAATCTTAAAAGTTTCGGTCATACTGTGACCACATCGGGCGATGCGGCTGCATCCTCGATGTAACAAGCATATACCCGTCCTTGATGTAACTTGCTTCTTGGGTTTTGGACATTCTCTTGCCATATGCCCCTGGTTGGTTGCGATTATAACATCGGGGCTTCGAATTTGGCTTTGGCTGTGGTTGAGCTGCGGAAGTAGACTTTGGTGCCGTAGCAAAATTCGAGGACGAAAAGGTTTATACGTCCTATTATTGCCTCCGTTGTAGGAGTTTCCAGCTGGTCTCTTGACGCCTCTGTTCTGGGAGAAATAACTTTCCTTCTGGCTCGATTCGATCACTCGAGCAATCCGGACAGCTTCGTTGTAGATTTTCTTCTCTAAGCCCAGAACATTTTCTCTTATGCTTCCTCTTAGTCCCGCGACGAACCTACGAGTTTTTGTATCTTCTTCTTGCATGCTAGCCGGTGCGAAGAAAAACAGCTCCTCATAGCGTTGTTGATACGAGTCTACGGACATCTGCCCCAGTACGGACTCAGAAATTCCTTCTCCATTGAATCTCTGAAGCTTCTTGGGAAATACTTCTCGAAGAATGCTTCTTTATATATAACCCATGTCAGTAGGGCGTGTTTGGTCAATAAATACGTCTTTGTAGATTTCCACCAATGGTGTGCGTCGCCTTTAAGCATGAAGGTGGTGCATAGTACTTTCTCTTCCTCGGTAATAGTCATCATAAGGAAGTTCCTTTCCATTTCGTCTATCCAGTGTGCTGGCCACAGTGGATCAGATGGCTTGCCGTTGAATTCCTTAGGTTTCATCTTCAAAAATCTCTCCACTAACCGGGAGTGATCCAGTTGATTTTGGTATGCCCCAAACATAGGGGGTGGATACTGATAGTTCCCTTGGGCTGCTTCTGGGACTTGCATTGGAATTGGTGCAGCCGGTTGTTGAGGTGTCTGTTGAGCTGGGTAATTACCCACTGGGGCTGCACTAGCTTACCCAGGTGTGCATGGTTGCGACCGAGTGGCTTGAAACATAACTCCCATTGCAACCCTGCATTTGAGCTTGTCCGTGTTGCATTTGCTGTAGCCGTTGTGCGGATTCATAACCACAGTTGCTAGCTCCGGTGGTGGAGGTGGTAAATTTGTAGGGCCTGCTGGTTCTGGATTACCCTGTGCATGGTTATTCTCTTGACTAGTCTCCTCCACTGGTGGTGGTGGTGGGACTGTATTTCGGGTCTGTCGGGTAACTCTACGTCCAGACATATTTCCTTCTGAGATGGGTGGTGCCTGAAAATCATCAAAATCAATGAGAAATCATTTATACTTCATGTAGGCACGCTAACCGATATAAAATTCAAAATCCCCAATTCATTCTGAAATAAATACTGTCTTTTCTATGTAGGGTCGATGGTGAGGGTCGATGGTATGTTCGACCCTTGGTATCCGACCCTGGGAATGACCTGTTCTTCCCGAGAGCTGAGGGTCGATGCGAGGGTCGATCCGAGGGTCGATGGTGTCAATCGAATTGTCCGACCCTCGGACCAAAAATCAGATTTTTAAGATCCGATTTTGGGTCATTTCTCACTATTCCTCCTCCGTTTCAACTCGCCTCCACTCTCTGAGTTGCTACAGTGCTACTCCACTGTTCTTGGTCGGTTTAACTCCGGGTTTCGACGCCCACGTCATCCCTACAGGTATATCCTCTCACCTTTACCTGTTTTTAGGTTTTCTTTTCTAGGTTTTTGCCCATTTAGCTCGTATTTTCCAAATTAAACTTTTTCCAACCGTAAAAATTCAATTTTTATTGGGGGCTTTTGTTATTGGGGTCTTGAGGAACGAAAGCCCTCAAAAAATTTTGAGTTTCATCGGTTGGTTATCGAGAAACTTAAAATTTTCTCTTTTTGCCCTAATTTGTTGACATTTTCGATTTTTTTCTTGAATTTCTTCAAATTGGACATCGTCAGTTAAAATTTCCTACTGCATGTGGGTTGTAGGATATGTTTTAATCTACGTAAGTTCTCATGCCCACTTATATGGTGAGAAATGGGGCTCTATTTTAATTTTTTGGATTTTTATCCTATTAACTCCTTGTTTCTTTTCTCCTTCTTATTTTTGCAGATACTATGGCCCGTACCAAAGTGCCAAGATTACGTGATCCACTTCGCTTCCGTTCGAATGAAGCCGAGGCACGATATCTCGACTATGCCCGTAAGAAGGTGGAAGGGGGGTCGCATGGTGAACTTGGCTGAGCTAGCCTTGTTCAATGTAGTGGGAGCATTTGGTGATATGGGGTGGCTCCCTGTCATCACATACGATGCGTGCACATGTCCCGACTTGGTACGCCAGTTCTATTGTAATCTCCAGGTGGTGGGGAATTACAATGACGTTGAGCACGGCCAGGAGTTGCGCATCACTAGCTACGTCAAGGGGGTGCACATCTCCTTTGATTATCGGTAGCTGGCCGATTTGTTGGGCATTACCTATGATGGCCCTATGGTGTACTGTGCGCCAGGAGAGCCACAGTTTGTTGAGATGGAGATGAGGGAAGAGATCGACAACCAGTTTCTCCGTCCCGATAGATGGCAGATGAGAGCTTGCTACTTGCGTCCAGCTCCACGGGTTTTCTGCAAGATTATCCAAAGCATAATCTGATCCCGCAGAGTGGGCATTATGAGAGGGTCTCTCGGTGACTCGATTCTTGATCTCTTGCATCGCACTCGCCCGGCCCGGTCGCCTTCCTTACATCATCATGCGGACGATGATTAGTGCCACATTGTCCGGTCATAGGGGTAATCTACCCTATGGACGCATGATTACAGTGCTACCGACCCGTCGGGGGTAGATCCGGTAGATGAGAAGATCCGGGGAGAAGACCTTCTCGTCGCCTCTAAATTGGGAGGCTATCTGCAAGATAGGGCTGCGAGATGCGGAGGTTAGCGATGAGGAGAGGAACGCGATGGTGTGCCCTCACACTCGGGTTGAGATGGCTGATGCTGAGGCTGCTGCTAGGGCTCGGGGGGATCCGATCGACGATGACGATCGCATGTATATGGATGTCGATGCGATACCACCGCCATCACCCACACATGTGGATAGGGCTGGTACTTCTGCTGTGGGGGCTTCGGTACCGGAGACCAGTCCTTCTCATGGTGCTGGTCCTTCACGCCCACCAGCTGATGACGTGCTGAGTATGTTTCACAAGATTAGAGAGGCTCAGCGCGCATCGGATCCGAGGATAGGGAGCTCCTAGACGCCCGGCGCCGGACCGATCGGAGGGTGGCTGATCTCACAGCTAGTCTGCAGGTGACTCAGACCCAGGTGGCATGGTTGACTAGGGTCTATGCCGAGGACTATGACAGAGATCATGAGGCACCGCCTCCTCCTTCGCCTCCAGCTTCCAGATTTGTACTTCATTTTCCTTGTACTACAGAGTAACTGTCCGGGTTGTGGACTGTACTCTACTTTAGCGATGTATATACGTTTTGTTTCTCTCACTCCTTGTATGTAACTGATTTTTCCTTTAATAGATGCATTATTCTCTTTTTAATTCGGTTTCAATCATTACTTGTGCTTATAGTGTGTTTGTATTAAAGCTTTTAATTTATCCTATCTCAGTTCACAATGGTCTTGAATGCGTGTCAGTTCGGCGGGCAAAGCCTGAGAAGCTCTGATACCAAGTTGTCACACCCCAATTCTGCACTGTTCAGAATGGTGTGATGAACCGCTAAATAACCAACGGTTCAACTAGGATCTCTAATAGGCCATCCCCGCGTTATCCAAACTTACACGCGTCCACAATCATAATCAGAGTAAATACACATTAGCGGAAATCTTACAAATAAATGAACCGAGAACTAAGATGATATTAATAACTTAATAGAAAATTATTCTGTATCAACCGAGACATAAGTAAATATCAATACAAGTCTCTAATAAATCCAAATAAAGAAACCTATAAAAATATCTAATCAAATACACACGAGTTGCACTCGCAAGAGGAGTCGTGTGTATCATCTTCAGCTCCAGCGTCCATCGTTGCTATACTCCCGTACGCAGACGCGTTCATATAATCTTCGACTGTGTAACCTGCATCATCAACTAAAAATATTCGACGTCGAGGGGGTGAGCACACAACACGGCTCAGTGAGTAGCCAAAACAATGCAACAATACATATGCATGCAAAAAGTCAATTTATATCTTTGGTCTGGTTTATAGTTTGCAATGCGCAATAGAAATGTTGGGTGGTCAAAGGTTAACGTTTATTGACACCGCCTCTATACACAAGGTGTGGAAGCCCGCCCGAAGGTTAACGTTTATCGTCGTCCCCATCCACCCTACCATAACATTATACAACAAAGGTTAACGTTTATTGCTATATAATGCTATACTAACACGTAAGCCCCTGTTAGCGAGGGCTTGCAAACCGGGCTCGGTTGCTAACCAATCCTAATGCCAAACAGTGTATCCAAGGCCTCACCCCAGCATCCCTCAGAATGCCCATAGAGATAGAGCTAAGGCCCCCCGGTAGAGTCAGAGACTACAAGGACCGAGACCACCTCCCCTGATACTCTACGACATAATAGTTCTGCTAAGGTAATGGCGATACGACGATGTCAATGCACAAGACTTGAGTTAAAGATAGAGCTAAAGTGCTGAGACCCGCCAAAGGTTAACGTTTATTGACGTTCTCATCACACCTCCCCTGATACTCGCTTGCATCAAGCACATCAACCACACACATACAAGCACATGCCTATTCCTATCATCATCATCATCCTCATGTTATAAACAATAAAGTAAATATGCATGAACAAGTAATAGAAATATTGGATGGCATGCTGTATGCACATTACAACATATTCGCATAGAATCAAACATAGCATAGGACTCAAGAAAATGAAAACAGTTTATTATTAACCAATTTAGTTTGGAGTTAAGGTTCCTCACCTTAGCTTGCTAAAAGATATTTTTCCAAGCTTTAGAATCACCGTTATAACGTTATTATATTGCTAGCAAACCTAACAAAGTCGATAGAATTTAATTAGAATTAATTCGGAATTTAAAACCATTACGTCGGCGAGGGTCGATGCTAGGGTCGATTCTAGGGTCGATGGGTCTATCGACCCTCCCCTCATTCTGAACTTCCCGAATGCTGAGGGTCGATGGTTAGAAACACCTAGGGTCGGATGGTCTATCGACCCTCGGTGCGACCCTCGATGCAATCTGGTCCAATTTCTACTTTTAAATCCACTCTTCGTGTTTGGGGTCCTATGGCTTGCTTCCTACATTCATTCAACAGTCATTCCATGGTCTAGAACCATGTATAATCCATCTAAATAGTTTTCGTGCATCATCCTATGATTTTCCCTGAAAACCTTACCATGAATGGATGGTTTGGGTTTCTCCGAAATCCTACACTCAACCATATCTAACCTAAGGTCTGTAGAAACTCATGGAATTAGTATCCATACCTGAGAAGATTACTTTTCTTTGGAATTTCTTCTCCTTTTTGCTAAGTCTTCCTCCTTGTCTCCTTTCTTCCTCTTTTCCTTCTTCTCTCTTTCTCTCAATTCAATTAGGGTTGTGAAAGGAGTGAAAGTGGCTTAGGGACGTCCTTTAAATAGAGTAGGAATGTCCTATAATAGTCCCATTGAGATTTGGAAAGAATCCCAATCGAAAATTAGGAAATTTCCAAATTTCTATATTCGTCAGAAACCGAGGGTCGATGGGAGGGTCGATGATCCCGTCGACCCTAGGGTCTTAAGCTGTCCGACCCTCCCCTTCAAATCGAGGGTCCGACATTCCGTTTTGGGGGGTCCGACCCTACTTGGCTGGGTATGCGACCCTCCCCTAAAATTAAGTGTTTTTGGGTCGATTTTATACCTGGGATCTCGATCTCCATCACGCCCTTGGTCCACTTGACTCGACCATGATGGGTAAACCTGATTCAAGGTGGTAAGACCGGATTAGATTGACACGGGTCTTACACAAATAGTTCCAATCCATGGTATACATATTCTCTTAGTCTATTGAAGTGAAATTTTTTTTTTAATTCAACTTTTGAAAATTTTTTTTTCTCTAACACATCATACAAAAATTAAAAACAAAACTTAAAAATAAAAATAAAAATAAAACAAAAGAGAAATCTTAATTCCTCCCCCCACACTTAAATCTAACATTGTCCCCAATGGAAGTTAAAAATGTAATGGAAAGATGTAAAGAAAAATAATTAAAAATGATAAGAAAAACAAATCCGATTTCTTAGGTTGCTTCCCAAGCAGCGCTTGTGTTTAACGTCGTTAGCCCGACACAATACTCTTCAATCAGAATAAACAGGATCCCCCAGTTGTACTTCATCTATAGTATGCTCATGAATGCCTTCATGGAATGTCTTGAGTCGATGCCCATTAACCTTGAAAATCTTGTTAGTTTTGTAACTTCGAACTTCAACTGTACCATAAGGAAACACATTAGCAACTTCAAAAGGTTCAATCCAACGAGAACGTAACTTACCAGGCATCAATTTAAGTCTCGAATTGTATAGCAAGACTTTTTGTCCAATTACAAATTGCTTCCTCATAATCATCTTGTCATGAAACGCCTTAGTCTTGTCCTTGTATATGCTGAAATTCTTGTATGCCTCAAGTCGTATCTCCTCCAATTCTTGCAATTGCAATTTCCTATACATACCAGCATCGTCCATCTCCATCTTGCAACTCTTGACTGCCCAATAAGCCTTGTGCTCTAATTCTACATGAAGATGACATACTTACCAAAAATTAATCGATAAGGAGACATCCCAATAGGCGTCTTGTATGCTATTCAGTAAGCCCATAATGCATCATCAAGTCGAAGGCTCCAATCCTTTCTGTTTGGTTTTACAGTCTTCTCCAAAATAGATTTGACTTCTCTATTGGATACTTCTGCTTGTCCATTTGTTTTAGGGTCATAGGGTGTAGATGTTTTATGAAAAATACCATACTTCTTTAGCAACGCCTTTAGTGATCTATTGTAGAAATGAGTTCCTTAATCACTAATCAGTGCTCTTGGTATTCCGAACCTGCTAAAGATGTTAGACCTGATAAAATCTATAACAACCTTGGAATCATTAGTTTTGGTGGCAATTGCTTCTACCCATTTCGAAACATAATCAACTGCAAGTAATATGTAAACAAAACCAAAAGACAAAGGAAATGAACCCATAAAATCAATACCCCACACATCAAAAAGTTCACATATATGTATTGGGATTTGTATCATCTCATTCCTACGGGTTAAACTTCCTGTCTTTTGGCACTGTTCACATGTCTTACAAATGACATAAGCATCACAAAATAATGTAGGCCAATAAAAACCACTATCTAACACTTTCTTAGCTATTCTTTTGGGTCCAAAATGACCTCCACAAGCATAAGCATGACAAAAAATAAGGACAGTCTGAATTTCAGAATCTGGCACAAATCTCCTAATAATTTGATCCGAGAAATATCTCCACAAGTACGGATCATCCCATACATAGTATTTTGCCTCGCTTTTAAGTTTGTCCTTTTTTGCTCTACTTATTCCATCAGGTATGACCCTACCAACTAAATAATTTACCAGATCAGCATACCATGGAACCATACTTTGTAGAGTAAATAAATGCTCATCGGGAAAGAATTCGTTCAAGGGCTCGAGATTCTCTTCTCTTGCTAACCGACTCAAGTGATCTGCTACTAGATTTTCAGCTCCTTTTTTGTCTTTGATCTCAAGATTAAACTCTTGCAACAAAAGAATCCACCTGATCAATCTAGCCTTCGACTCCTTCTTCATCAATAGATACTTCAATGTTGCATGGTCGAAAAATAAAATCACTTTAGACCCAAGTAAATAAGATCAAAATTTATCTAATGTAAACACTATAGCTAAAAGCTCTTTTTCGGTCGTAGAATAATTGCACTGAGCTGCATTGAGTGTCCGAGATGCATAATGAATCACATAAGCTTCCTTGCCAACATGTTATCCTAAGACTTCTCCAACCGTATGATTGCTCGCATCACACATTATCTCAAATGGCGAACTCCAATCAGGGGCTTGTATAATGGGAGTCGTAGTCAATATAGATTTTAGCTTGTCAAAAGCTTCATTGCACTCTTGACCAAACTCAAAGGACACCTCTTTTTGCAATAATCTGGACAATGGTAAGGCAATCTTTGAGAAGTCCTTAATGAATCTGCAATAAAAACCACCTGCATGGCCAAGAAACAAACGCACTTCCAGCACACTTGTAGGGTAGGATAAGTTTATAATTAAATCAATTTTTACCTTATCGACCTCAATACCCTTACTTGAAACTACATGTCCTAAAACTATTCCTTGTTTTACCATGAAATGGTATTTTTCAAAATTTAGAATAAGGTTTGTTTCAATGCAACGTTCAAGCACCCGAGATAGATTATCCAAACAAGCATCAAATGAATTACCATATACCGTAAAATCATCCATGAAAACTTCAATGCAATTTTCTGTTAAATCTAAAAATATGCTCATCATGCATCTCTGAAATGTACCTGGTGCATTGCAAAGCCCAAAAGGCATTCTCCTAAAAGCAAAAGTCCCAAATGGGCATGTAAATACTGTTTTTTCCTGATCCTCTGATGCAATCACAATTTGATTATAACCCGAATACCCATCAAGGAAACAGTAAAAAGATTTACCTACTAATCGCTCAAGCATCTGATCAATAAATGGTAGAGGAAAATTATCCTTCCTTGTCATTGTGTTTAGCTTGCGGTAGTCTATGCACATCCTCCATCTATTCACGACCCTTGTTGGAACGAATTTATTGTCTTGGTTCTTGACCACTGTCACTTTAGACTTTTTCAGCAAAACTTGGATTGGACTTACCCATTTGTAATCTAAAATCGGGTGAATGATTCCTGCATCTAATAACTTTAGAATCTCCTTCTTCACTACCTCCATCATCTGAGGGTTTAGTCTCCTTTGAGCTTCTCGGTTTGGTTTAGCACCATCTTCCAATAAGATTCGATGCATGCACATTGATGGACTTATGCCCTTGATGTCAGCTATAGTCCAACCGATTGCTGTTTTGTTGTCCCGTAGCACTCTCAAAAGCCTCTCTTCTTGCACACTTGTCAACTTCTTTGCAATGATAATAGGTAATAACTCATCATTTCCTAGATAAGCATACTTAAGGTGGTTAGGAAGAGGTTTTAGCTCCAAGATTGGTGCCTACACAACAGAAGGTAACAATTTGTCATGAGATGGTATTAAATCCAATTTCTTAACTTCATACTCTTTACTAAATGGAGGTAATGACTATAATGCCATAATCGTTTCTTCAATCTCAGGACTTAGATGCATTGTTGTGTCAGTCTTTCTCAATCCTTGAATAAGTACCACGTCTAGCTCATCCTCATAGCTCAATTCAAAAACCTCCTATACAAACACATCAACTATATCAATAGAATATACAGATTGAACATCAAAGTGAGGATACCTCATAGCCTCAAATATATTGAATTTGATAATTTCTCCATCGAACTCCATGGTAAGGGTACCATCATGGACATCAATATTTGTTTTAGCGGTTTTGAGGAAAGGTCTTCCTAATAGTATTGGGGCAGGATTTGGGGAATTACTGTCTTCCATATTTAAAATATAGAAATCAGCAAGAAAAATTAACTCATTTACCTGTACCAAAACATCCTCAATTACTCCCTCAGGATATGCGTTAGAACGATCAGCTAATTGGATAATTACACCCATTTTATTCAAAGGGCCTAAATTTAAAGATGCATAAATTGAGTATGGCATGACATTTATGGATGCACTTAAGTCTAACAGGGCACATTCAAACTTAGTATTACCAATCACACATGGAATCGTAAACGTACCTGGATCCTTGCATTTTGGGGGGTAACTTACACTGAATAACTGCTGATACGTTCTTCCCTACACTGATTTTCTCATCACCCCTTAACTTTTTCTTTGAAGTGCACAACTCTTTGAGAAATTTTTCATACCTTGGGACTTGTTTAATTGCATCAAGTAGAGGTATGTTTATTTCTACCTTTCGAAAAGTTTCAAGAATTTCTTTATCTTGTTCTTCCTTTTTCGATTTAGACAGTCTGTTAGGAAAAGGGAGAGGAACAAAATTAGTAGAATTACGCACAACTGGTTGAGATTTTACCTTGGACAAATTTACATCATTGCAGTCAACTTTTGTTTTTTTTGAACTGTCTTGGCCGAATCTACAGATTTAGCAATGAAGGGCTCAAGTTCTCTTCTATTTCGTAATGTAATGGCGCTTGCATTCTCACGTGGGTTTATGATGGTTTGATATGGTAATTTTCCAAATCCTTGAGCTTCAGGTTTGCTTACTGAAGTTGCAAGTTGACCAATCTGCTTCTCTATATTCTGAATGTTGTTTCTTGTCTCATGTTGAAACTGCTGTGTATTGCTAGCCAATGTCTTAACAATCTCATCAAGTGACATACTCTGATTTTCTTGCTGCCTAGGTTGGAATGGGGGTTGGTAACGATTCTGGGCAATTTGATTCCCATAACTCAGATTTGGGTGATCACTCCATCCAAGGTTCTATGAATTTGAGTATGGATCATACATTCGCTGAGGTTGCCCTTGAAATCCTCCCATGGCATTTGCTTGTTGGACTGATGTATCTTCTTGAAGTGTAGGACACATATCCTTAGCAAGACTAGTGGCTGAGCAAATGCCACATGCTTTAACTGTTTGTAAATTTCCTACAACCATTTGTGTCACACCCCAATTTCGTACTATTCAGAATGGTGTGATGAACCACTAATAAACCAACGGTTCAACTAGGATCTCAAATAGGCTGTGTCCGTTTTCTTAAACCATACACATCCACAACAATAATCAGAGTAAATACACAATAACAGAAGTCTTAAATATTAAAAGAACTAAAAATCTAAATGTGATAAAATAAATAATTTAACCAATTATTTCCAAAAGGACTAAGACATAAACTTAAATAATTAATTCAAATACATTGTCTGTATAATCCAAATAAAAGTCTAATCGAAAACACAGGAGTTGCACTCGCATGCCGAATCATGCGACTCCATCATCACTTCAACGTCCGTCGCCGCAGCTTGCCCGTACACAGGAGCATTTATATAATCTTCAACCGTGGTACCTGCATCATCAACTAAAATATTCGAGTCGAAAAGGGTGAGCACACATCACGGCTCAGTGAGCAAACAAAACAATGCAACAAACATATGCATGCATTCAATTCATATCTTTGGTCTGGTTCATAAGTTTGCAATGTGCAATAGAAAGGATAGGTGACCGCCGCACCTCTGTACACGAGTGTGTGGAGCCGCCCAATGAATCTCGGCATTGCCGTCCCACATGCACCCACCATGGAATAGAGATAGAGCTAAAGTGCTTAGGACCACACCGCATCACACTTCCCCTGATGCTCTACCCATACCAACACATAAGCCCCTGTCAGCGAGGGCTTGCAAACTGGGCTCGCAACTAACCAATCCTAATGTCAAACAGTATATCCAAGGCCTCACCCCAGCATCCCTCAATACGTCCATAGAGATAGAGCTAAGGCCCCCCGGCAGAGTCAGAGACTACACAGTCCGAGACCACCTCCCCTGATGCCCTACGACATAATAGTTCTGCTAAGGTAATGGCGATACGACGATGTCAGTGGACTAGACTTGAGTAGAGATATAGCTAGAGTTTGGTGACTAAGATGAACCACAGTGTCACGTCCTCCCCCTAATGCCCCACTCACATCAAGTACACTAACCACACACAAACATTCACATGTCTATTCCTAACATCACCATCATCATCATGTAATAAATAAACGAAATTAAATATGCATGAACAGTAATAGAAGGAATATTGGATGACATGTTAAATGCACATTACACGCAAACAAGCATAGAATCATTCATGGCATTGGACTCAATAAATAAAATAGTTTATTATTAACCAATTAGTTTGGGTCTTGTTCCCTCACCTTTGATTAAGTGTAGATCCTCGTTCAAGCTTTATGAATCACCTTTAAATCACTAGAAAGACCTAACAAGTCGATAGATTTTAATTAGAATTAATTCCAACAAATTTAGACTAGCTGAAATCATAGGGTCACAGGTAGGGTAGCACCAAGGGTCGGTTACCCAATCGACCCTAGGGTATAGGGTCGGACGTGGGGTCGCTTACCAATCGACCCTATGTGCGACCACACCCTCCCTGGGACTTCCCGAGGGCTTGTGATCGATCCTGTGGTCTCGTAGGTCCATTCTAAGATTGTTCTATGGTTCATAACTATGATTTTTACACACTTTCCATTGCCTATGATGATTACTTCCATGGATTCCTTTGAAACTCATCCATGGATAGATGATTTGGATTTCTCCTAATCCTAACGTCTTCATATCCCATTCTAGGCTCTTAATTTATGAAGGGAATATACTCATACCTGAAGTTGGCTGAGATTCAGAGGTTTCTCTGAAGTTTCTCCTCTTCCTTAGTCTTTTCTTCAATTTTCCTTCTCTTATTCTCTTCCTTCTCTTTCTCTTTCTCTCACTTTCAATTAAGGTTCTAAAAGGAGTGAAAGAGGCTAAGGGATGTCCTATTTATAGAGGAAAACCCTCCAAAATAAGTCCCATCGAGTTTAGGAAAGAACCCCTTGAAATTAAAAAAATTTCCTAATTTATGATTTATGTCTGTCATCATAGGGTCGCACGTAGGGTCGCAGGATCCGTCGACCCTACGTTTTTCTAGTCATGCGACCCTAATACTAGAAAATCATAGGATGGAATTCTGTTGAGGTGGGGTCGACCCTACCTGTTTAGGCATGCGACCCTACCCTCATATTTACTATTTTTGGGTGAAATTCATACCTGGTTTTGTGATTTCCTTCACGCACTTGGTCCACTTGGCTCGACCATGATAGGTAGACCTGGTACAAGGTGGTAAGACCGGTTAGTTTGATACGGGTCTTACAACTCCCCCCTCTTATAAAAATTTTGTCCTCGAAATTGGTACATACCTTCCGAGTCGAAAAGATGAGGGTATTGCTTTCGCATAGTATTTTCTTCTTCCCATGTGATTTCTTCTATATCTCGGCTTCTCCAGGTGACCTTAACATAGTAGATATCATGGTTGTGTAGTCGTTGAACCTTTCGACTGGTGATTTCAGTTGGTGCTACTTCAAATGTCAAATCATCAGTCAAATCTGGTGGATCCACTGTCAAAACGTGGGTTGGATCCCTGACGTACTTCTTCAATAATGAGATATGAAATACATCATGCACGCTTGACATAGATGGTGGTAGTGCTAACTGATAAGCCATTTTTCCACATTTAGCTAGATTCTCATATGGCCCGACATATCTCGGACTAAGCTTCCCTTTCTGTCCGAACCGCTTTAAACCTCGCATAGGTGATACTTTAAAGAACACCTTATCACCTTGGACAAATTCAAGGTCTTGGAGTCGAGTATCTGCATACTGTTTCTGATGATTATGAGCCGTTCTTACTCTTTCCTTGATAATGTCGACTACTCGACATGTCTCTTCAATAAATTCTGGTCCAACAATACTACGTTCTCCAATTTCATTCCAAAATAGAGGAGTTCGACACTTCCTACCATACAGTGCTTCATAGGGTGACATCTGTATAGTAGCCTGATAGCTGTTGTTATAAGCGAACTCGATCAATGATAGTTTTTCATCCTATGATCCTTTAAAATCAATTACACAGGCTCAAAGCATGTCTTCTAAAATCTGAATGGTACGCTCCGACTGTCCGTCTGTCTGAGGATGGAATGCAGTACTAAACTTCAATGTTGTATCCATAGCCTTTTGCAATCCTTCCCAAAACTTTGAAGTAAATCGTGGATCTCTGTTGGACACAATGCTTTCAAGTACACTGTATAGTCTGACAATATTATCCACATACAACTTAGCTAACCTCTCCAGTATATACTGAGGTCGTATAGCTATAAATCGAGTTGTTTTAGTCAGACGGTCTACAATCACCCAAACCGTGTCAACTACTCGGGGAGTCAATGGTAAACCGGTGACGAAGTCCATAGTGATGCAATCCCATTTCCATGCTGGTTCTGGTAGCGATTGTAATAGTCCTGCAGGTCTTTGCCTTTCAGCCTTTACTCTGACAGTTTAGCCATTGAGATACAAATTTAGCTACATGTATTTTCATTCCTCTCCACCAATATAATTTCTTTAAATCATGATACATTTTTGTACTTCCAGGATGTATCGAATAGACGGTGGTGTAAGCTTCTTTCATTAGTCGGTGTCTAATGTCCAAATTTTCTGTTTCAGGAACACATATTCTTCATTTGTACTTCAGTACCTTTTCATCATCCAAGGCGAACTCAAGGATAGTCCTACCTTTTTCAATGTCCTCTTGTACCGTTCTTAGATAAGGGTCTGATTTTATAGCGGCTTTCACTTCATCTATTATATCAGGTACAATCTTTAGTGTTGCAAACATATTTGAAATCCGATGAATAAACCCTTGGTTGGTTGATTCACCTGGTGCATCTATCACAAGTTGCTCATTACCAAGATTGAATACTTTTCCTGTAGCACACATTATTGCAGTCGTGTTAACCTCCTCTTGGGATTTTATCATTGCTTTTCTACTCAGCGCATCAGTAACTACATTAGCTTTCCCTGGATGATATTGGATATCACATCATAATCTTTCAATAGTTCCAGCCATCTTCTTTGTCTCATATTCAACTCCTTCTAATTAAAGAGATAAGTGAGACTCTTATGGTCTGATTTAATCTGAAAATTTTCTCCATACAAATAATGTCTCCATATTTTTACAGCATGTACTACTGCCGCTAACTCCAAGTCATGAGTGGGATAGTTCTTTTCATGTGTTTTCAGTTGTCTTGAAGCATATGCAACTACTTGTTCTCCTTGCATAAGTACACATCCTAAACCCAATCCAAATGCATCAGTGTATAAAACAAATGGTTGTCCTGAAATAGGAATAGTCAAGATGGGAGTAGATATCAATCTGGCCTTCAATGTTTGGAAACTGTTCTCACATTTGTCAGTCCAAATAAACTTCTCTCCTTTTTTAGTCACACTGGTGAGCGGTACGGTGATCCTGGAGTAGTCTTCCACGAATCGTCGGTAATACCCAGCTAGACCTAGAAAACTTCTAATTTCTGTAACACTCTTCGGTGCTTCCCACTTTACAATGGCTTCAATCTTGCTAGGGTCCACTTTAATTCCTTCAACGGATACAACATGGCCTAAGAAAGTGACTTTATTTAGCCAAAACTCACACTTTGTAAATTTAACGTAAAGCTTCTCTTTCCGTAATCGCTGCAGAGTGGCTCTTAGATTCATAATATGAGTTTCCTTGTCCTTGGAGTAGACCAATATATCATCAATAAATATAATGACCGATGTATCCAACATATCATGGAATACCCGATTCATAAGTTCTATAAAAGTTGTTGGTGCGTTAGTCAATCCAAAAGACATGACCAAAAATTCATAATGTCTATATCTCGTCTTGAATGCTGTCTTGGAATATCACCGTCCTTAATCTTCAACTGATGGTATCCTGACCAAAGATCGATCTTGGAGAACACCGTGGCACCTTGCAATTGATCGAACAAGTCATCGATCCGGGGTAATGGGTATCGGTTCTTGATTGTAAGTTTTTTCAATTCCCGATAGTCTATACACAATCGAACACTACCGTCCTTCTTCTTTACAAACAATACTGGTGCTCCCCAAGGTGATATGCCAGGTCTGATATAACCCTTGTTCAGCAATTCTTGCAACTAGACCTTTAATTCCTTTAATTCAGTACGAGCCATTCGATAGGAAGCTTTAGATACTGGTGCGGCTCTGGGTATAAGATCTATAATGAACTCTGTCGCTCGGTCGGGTGGTAGTCCTGGTAATTCTTCAGAAAATACATCTGGTAAGTCACGTACAACATCAATATCCTCCATTCGTGGTGCTTCCTTGGTGAGGTCGACCACTGATACTAAATACCCAACTCCTCCTTTCTCAAGGCACTTTCTAGCCTTTAATGCAGAGAAGATGAGTTTGCGTTTACGGGGAAGTTTGGTTCCCGGAAAACTAAACTCTGCTCCTTCCTTGTCTTTAAATGTCAGCTTCTTTTCCGCACATAATAGGTTTGCAGAATGCCGAGCTAACCAGTCCATTGCCAAGATGACGTCAAAGTCTGTCATCTCAAGTTGAATCAAGGTTGCATCCAAAGTCTTCTTGTCAATAAGAACTGGACATGGCCCATAACCTTTTTCTAATGTCACTTCTAATCCCATAGGCGATCGTACAAGCAGTTTGTAGTCTAAAGATTTGAGGGGTAGATTTAGCTTCTTTCCAAATGACACAAATATAAAAGAATGAGTAGCTCCAGAATCAAAGAGCACTCTGGCGGGAATGCCATTAATAAATACGATACCTGTGATTTGTTTTAATTTAGTCTACATGCTAATACAATGTAACATAATTTAAAAGGTTCAGGTCATACCTGTGACCACATCAGGCGATGTGGTAGCATCCTCGAATGAAACAGCGTAAACTCTTCCTTGCTGTAGTTGCTTTCTAGGCTTAGGACACTCCCTTGAAATATGTCCCATTTGATTGCAGTTAAAACACCTTACTCCTTCACTATTTTGCTTTGGTTGTGATGGGGCTGCTGAAGTAGTCTTGACTGTAGCATTGAAGCCTTGAGTACGGAAGGGTTTGATTGTCTTGGTGTTCCCTCCGTTATAAGAATTCCCATTAGGCCTTTTGATACCCATATTTTAAGCAAAATAGCTCTCTTTCTGGCTCGACTCTATCACTCGAGCAATTTATACAGCTTTATTGTAGACTTTCTTCTCAAGTCCTAGAACATGTTCATGAATACTTCCCCTAAGTCCCATGACGAACCTTCGGGTCTTTGTATCTTCCTCTTGCATACTGACTGGTGCAAAGAAGAACAGCTCCTCATAACGCTGTTGATATGCATCGACAGTCATCTGTCCCTGATATAAACTCAGGAACTCTCTTTCCATAGCATCTCTGAAACTCTTGGGGAAGTACTTCTCAAAGAATGCTTCTTTATATATAGCCCAGGTCAATTGGGCATGCTTTGTTAACAGATAAGTCCGTGTGGACTTCCACCAGTGGTGTGCATCGCCTTTCAGCATGAATGTTGCACACAGTACTTTCTCTTCTTCATTAACTATCATCATTATGAAGTTTCTTTCCATTTCATCAATCCAGTGTACTGGCCACAAAGGATCTGCTGGCTTACCATTATATTCCTTGGGCTTCATCTTCAGAAAATGCTCGATCAGTCGAAGTGGTCCAGCTGATATGGAGCATAGACCCCATACATAGGTGGTTGATACGGGTAACTTCCTTGAGCTACCTCAAGATTCTGTACTTGGGCCTGCATGACTGGTATTTGAGGTGCGTGGGGTACCGTGTTACTTCCCCCTGGTATTGTGCTGGCCTGCCCTGCTGGCATAGGTGTTGTATGGGCAGCTGGAAAAACCATCCCTATAGCAACTTGCATATTGACTTGCACTTGCTGTATTTGCTGCAGCTGTTGTGCCAAGTTCATTACGGCTGTGGCCAAATCCATAGGTGGGGCTGACAAGTTTGTAGGATTTTCCTGGCCACTAGCTACTGGTGGTGCCGTATTCAGATTCTCCTATGCTTTAGGATTTATATGGCTGTCTTCCTCCACAAGTGGTGGTGGTGGAATTGAGTTACGGCTTTGTTTGGTCACTCTTCGCCCAGCCATTTCCTGTTCTGGTGGTGGTAATGTCTGTAAACAATCATAGCACATGTGAGGCAATCAATATAAGTTGTTCTCAAGTCAAAAATCCAACTAATCAATATAAATTTCAATTTTTTTAGATCTTTCTGACAAAATACTGTATTTTCCATCGTAGGGTCGATGGTAGGGTCGGTCCTTATGCGACCCCAGGGTATGCGTCCCTGAGAAACACTGTCAGGTTACTGAGAGCCTAGGGTCGATGGTAGGGTCGGTAGTTGTCCGACCCTATGTCCGACCCCTAGTTTTCTATCAGATCACCGAGAGGCTAAGGTCGATGATAGGGTCGGTAATTGTCCGACCCTAGGTCCGACCCCTAGTTTTCTGTCAGATCACCGAGAGGCTAGGGTCGATGGTAGGGTCTGACGTAGGGTCGCATGTTTTGGTCGAATTCTGTGACCCTACGATCCCGAATCAGGTTTTTAACCTCGATTTTGGATTCATTTCCCATTCTTTCTCCTTCCTTCCAACTCAACTCGGTTTCCTGAGTTGCTACAGTATTGACCCCTAGTGTTTGGTGATCATATCTTCCATTCGTGACTACCACTCCTTCTCTTCAGGTATGTTCTCTACTGTTTCACATTTTTTTAGCTTTCTAAACTAGGTTTTTGCCCATTTACATCGTTTTCTTCAAATTAAACTTTTTCTAACCGTAAAAATTTAATTTTTATTGGGGGCTTTTGCTATTGGTCACCCAATGGATGAAAGCCCTAAAAAATATTCGAGTTTCATCGGTTGGTTATCGAGGAACTTAAAATTTTCCATTTTTTACCTAATTTTTTTTGAGATTTTTTGAATTTATTGGAATTTCTTCAAATTCGATCTTTCTAAATTAAATTTCCCACTGTATGAGCCTTGCAGGATGGTTTAAAACCTATGTAAGTGCTCCTGCCCAAGTGTTTGGGTGAAAAGTGAGGCTTTTGACCAATTTATGCAGTTATAATGCCGAAATTTTTGGATTTTTCATCTTTACTGATCTATTATCTGTTTTTCTTTGTTTTGGCAGATAATCTGGCTCGTACCAAAGTACCTAGAGCTCATGACCCAGTTCGTTTTTGCTCCAACAAGGCCGAAGCTCAGTATGCTCGCTATGAGCGTAAGAAGGTAGAGGGGTCGCTGTGTGGACTTGGCTAGTCTAGCCTTATTCAACGTGGAGGGGGCATTTGGTAACATGGGTTGGCTCCCTGTGATCACCTATAACGCGTGTATCCATCCAAATTTGGTGAGACAGTTCTATTGCAATCTCCAGGTAGTGGGGGATCGCAATGACACAGAGAGGGGTAGGGAGCTCAGGATCACGAGCTACGTCAAAGGGGTAGAGGTTTTCTTTGACTGCTAGTAGTTGGCTAATCTTTTGGGCATATCAAATGACGACCCTTTGGTATACTGTGCTCCCAGGGAGCCCCAGTTCCTTTCCTTGGAGATGCGTGCTGAGATTGACAGTCAGCTCATTAGAGACGATCGCTGGGAGATGAAAGCGATCAATCTACGTCCAGAGCCTCGGGTGTACTGCAAGATCATCCAGCACAATCTGATACCCCAGAGTGGACACTATGAGAGGATCTCCTAGTTGACTCAGTACGTCCTCTACTGCATTTGCACTAGGCAACCCGTCTGCCTACCTTACATTATCCTGAGGATGATGATCCGTGCTATGCTGCCTGGTCAGATAGGCAACCTGTCTTATGGACGTCTGATCACTACTCTGCTCACCCGCCTAGGTGTTGATTTAGTGGATGAGAGGCTTCAAGAGAAGACCTTCTCATCGGTGCTGGACTGGGAGGCCATCTGTAGGATGGGTATGCGGGATGCTCAGGTCAGTGATGATGAGAGGAATGCTCTGGTGCGTCCTCGTACTCGGGTAGAGGTAGCAGACGTTGAGGCGGCAGCAGCAGCAGTAGCCAGAGCAGGGGTCCATGGGGGTGATGCTGAGGATGAGGATCGCATGTATATGATTGTAGACATTATACCTCCTCCATCACCTCCACATTCTACTGGAGCTGGTCCATCTTGGGCTCCTTCACACATGGTTGGTCCTTCACACCCACCATTTGATGATATGATGGGATTACTACGTGATATCAGAGAGGCTTAACGCGTGACGGACTTGAGAGTGGGAGAGCTTCTAGATGCTCCGTGCATGACAGATAGGAGAGTGGGTGAGCTCCTAGATGCTCAGCGTGCGTCTGATCAGTGGATGGCCGAGTTGACAGCTAGTTTCCAAACGACCCAGACTCAGGTAGCCTGGTTGACTAGAGTGTATGTTGAGGACTATGACAGAGATCCCAAGGCACTTCCTCCTCCATTACCTCCAGCTCAATGATGTCTATTTTCTTTTTATCCTTCTTTGTACTACAGAGTAACTGTCCGGGTTGTGGACTATACTCCGCTTTGGATATGTATATAAACGTGCTTTTGACTTGATGTATATAAAACTTGTTTCTCCTTTTATATGTATATTATTCTCTTTCTTAAATTTTGTCTCAATAACACAGGTGCTTACAGTGTGTTCTTATTAAAGTTTTTAAATTTTATCCTAACTCAGTTCACGAATTTTATAGAAATATACTGGTTTAATAGACAGGGCCTGAGAGCTATGATACCAAGTTGTCACACCCCAATTTCGTACTATTCAGAATGGTGTGATGAACCACTAATAAACCAATGGTTCAACCAGGATCTCAAATAGGCTGTGTTCGTTTGCTTAAACCATACACATTCACAACAATAATCAGAGTAAATACACAATAGCGAAAGTCTTAAATATTAAATGTACTGAGAATCTAAATGTGATAAAATAAATAATTTAACCAATTATTTCCAAAAGGACTAAGACATAAACTTAAATAATTAATTCAAATACATTGTCTGTATAATCCAAATAAAATTCTAATCGAAAATACAGGAGTTGCACTCGCATGCCGAATCATGCGACTCCATCATCACTTCAGCGTCCATCGCCGTAGCTTGCCTGTACACAGGAGCATTTATATAATCTTCAACCGTGGCACTTGCAACATCAACTAAAATATTCGACGTCGAAAAGGGTGAGCACACATCACGGCTCAGTGAGCAAACAAAACAATGCAACAAACATATGTGATGTGAATTTAATATATATGTAACCGCAAGTGCACGATATCGTGCAGTAATGGGTCGATCTCAGGGAGGAATCACTATTATCCTAACTCAAATAAGGCAAAGCGTACCAAAGGGATATGATTGAATTAATACCCTAATTACTTTAAATAAAAATTAATCAAGCAATAAAAACAATAATAATCATTCATAACGGTACAAAAATTTATGAAACCACTAACCATAAAGTAACACAGATTTATTGCAAGAAAGAAACGAAATTAAAAGTAAAAGAATGTAAGAAAAACTTATCTCGATAGAAGATTTCTCTGTCGTTGCTCATTGTCTTCTTGTCACTCCAAGGCGATGTGCAAACGATTACAAAGGGAGCCTTCTCTCCTAAATTAAATTAGTAATGGGGTACAACCTATATTTATCTACCCTACTACAGAGTTCTAAATCTGAAATTAAAACTAAAAACAAATAAATAAATAAGTAAAAATAAACTTAAGAAAGAAGAACACAACTTGAAAAGAAAAAAAAAACTAAGAATCTCAACTCTCTCATAAATTCTCAAAACTAAGAAAAAAAAAACTCATAATAGAATTCTTGGATGATTTTCTATTGTTGAGCATCACATATATATACAAGAGAGTAAAGATCACAATCAATCTTTACAATTGAATTACAAGAGATTTTGTGGAGATAATTTTGGTAACCGAATTCCAATATTGTAGGTTCATTGTATATGGACGATTCTTGAGTAGAAAAAATATTGCACCAACTCATCATATCTTTAGCAACATTATCTCTTTTTGAAAACTTTCATAATTGATTGGAGCTTTCCATTCTTCCATGCCATGCCAATCTTGTAAATTTGATTCCAAATAACTAAGGAATATTTTCTCAAGATAATAGAATCTTTCACATGAGATTGGGCTACTCTTTGACTTGGTCCAAGGTTGATCTTATACATAAAATTCGTGGTTCTCCTCATAGAATTAGTCTTATGCCCGGCTGCCGAGTTGACTAGGTGAGTTAACTGGACAGGATCACCAAAAATTCATAAAATGATATTTTTAAGCTCAAATTTCTCCATTCTTTCACCTATACCCAACAAACATAAAATCAACATTAAATACCCGAGAAGCATCATAAATAGAATAAGAGATGTATATTTTATGCCCTAAATTCACACATAAAATGTGTTCATCAGATTCCCCCACACTTGAGCTTTGCTAGTCTCGAGCAAAGAAAAATATAAAAATAAAATAAAATCCTAACTCACTTTCATAGGAATCACGATTGCACTTAGCACGTGCAACAAGCCTTTAAACCCCTAGGTTACCCCTAGTGGACGAGTTGTGTCTCGTGAGTATTTTCAGAGAATAAACACACAAAATTCATATAGAAATTTCAAATTTTAATTTTGGTATTAAGGAAAGAGAGCACACACATATCTTATTAGTCACGACACTCAACTTGGGATCAAGAAAACATAGAAACCCCCACACTTGAACATTGCTACCTCATATGATTCAAACACTAAGGTTGCATCTCAATTAGGAAACCTTGTTATATCTTCCAAACATATCTCTCCTTAAGGTGAACCCTTTGTAACATACTGGTAACCAAGACCCAAGAATAACTTTCAACACTTGTATCTTTTTTTTCTTTTTTTCTTTCTTTCTTCCTCTTTAAACTACTCCACTACAATTGGCTTGAGAAGTGCAGGTGGTTATCCATTCCCATGTTACTATGTAGCTTCGCTTTTGGCATATATCTTTAAAGACATTGAAGCTAAAGAGTACTTTTTTTTTTTTTTTGCAAGAGCTGTATCCAAGAAATTTCAATCAAGACACCTTGCTTCTTGAGGCGAAATGTCCTGTATAGTTCCAAGAACAAAAAAAACTCTTATATTATTATTTTCTTATTATGATTTTTTTTATAGTACAAGGAGGTATCAGCTTTATTCAAAGGTTGAAATTACCAACTATAACCATAAAATATTCATCCCTTCAGGAGAGGTAAGATGTATTTTCTAACTTAATTCCCATCTCAAAATACAACCTAAGTACTATCCTCACATAGGGTTTCATTACTTTGTATGTGATAGTTTCCTAGGTCTCTTTCTCCTTCCTCTTTTGTGTCAAAACCATAGAAATAGTGATTGACTTTCCCAAAAACCAAAGTTAAAAAGTTAAAATTTACAATGAAAGCTCAAAATTTATTTTTTTATTATAAAATCTCAACCCTTCCCCCATACTTAAATCATGCATTGTTTTCAATGTATACAGAAAAATAAAAGACAAGGACAAGGGGAAGAAAAAAAAACTCCCTGAATCAAGGATCAGTGTAAAAAGGCTCATGGAGATCCATGACCTCTTCAGTGGAGTCATGTGGAAGCTCCAAAAATGGCTTCAAACGCTGGCCATTCACTTTGTTTGGTTGCACTGTGCACTGGATTTAAAATCTCAATTGCACCCGATGAGAAAATATTTTGAACAATATAAGGACCCTCCCAACGAGATCTATGTTTACCAGGAAAAATATGCAAACGAGAATTATAAAGCAAAACCTTGTCGCCAGGGGTAAAAGACTTCCGAAGGATATGTCTGTCATGATAAGCCTTGGTCTTGTCTTTATAGATGCGGGCATTGTCGTAGGCATCATTTCTCAATTCATCCAACTCAGAGAGTTGGAGTCCTCTATGAGTGCTAGCATCTGACAAATCAAAATTTAATTTCTTAATTACCCAAAATGCCTGATGTTCCAATTCGACTGGTAGATGACAGGCTTTTCCGTACACCAGACGGTAAGGGGATTGACCAAGAATGGTCTTAAAAGCAGTTCTATAAGCCCACAAAGCATCTATGAGACGAATGGACCAATCCTTACGAGTAGGATTGACAGTTTTTTCCAAAATTTGCTTGATTTGTCGATTGGACACTTCAACCTGTCCACTAGTCTGAGGGTGGTAAGGGGTTGCCAATTTATGGGTAATACCATATTTTTGAACAAGGACCTCAAATGGTTTGTTACAGAAGTGTTTCCCCCTATCGCTAATGATAGCTCGAGGGGTACCAAATCGGGAGAATATATTCTCCTTTAAAAATTTATTACTACCTTGTGGTCATTGGTCTTAGTAGCAACAGCTTCTATCCATTTAGACACATAGTCCACAGCTAACAAGATATACTCATTCCCAAAGGACTTTGGGAACGGACCCATAAAATCGATGCCCCAAACCTCAAAAACCTCAACCACCAGAATTAGGTTTAGTGGCATCATATTCCGCTTGGTAATGCGGCCTAAAGACTGACAAGAAGGGCATGCCTTGCAGTAATTAAATGCATCCTTAAAAAGACTAGGTCAATAGAATCCAGACTGTAAAACCTTGGCGCTAGCCTTATTTGGCCCAAAGTGGCCACCACACGCTTGATATTGACAATAAGACAGCACAGATTGTTGTTCATGGTCAGGTACACATCTCCTGATAATTTGATCAGGGCAAGTCTTGAACAGATATGGATCGTCCCAAAAATAGTACTTGACTTGGAAATAGAATCTATACCTATCTTGGGCAGACCAATGGGAAGGGGTCGCACCCGTTACCAAGTAATTTACAATATCAGCGAACCAAGGCTCACTAGATACTGCAAACAACTGCTCATCTGGGAAAGACTCGTTGACCGGTGAATCGACGGTCAAAAGAATTAGGCGGTCGGGATAAGTGGTCAGCAACCGGATTTTCTATTCCTCGGTTTATCCCTAATCTCTAAGTCAAACTCTTGTAAAAGCAAAACCCATCTAATGAGACGAGCTTTGGCATCCTTTTTCTGGAAGAGATGCTTGAGAGCGGCATGATCCGTATACACAATGACATGGGATCCTATCAAGTAGGCACGAAATTTCTCTAAAGCAAATACAACAGCTAAGAATTCCTTTTCAGTGGTGGTGTAATTAAGCTGTGCATCGTTTAAAGTCCTACTTGCATAACAAATTACATGGGGTAACTTATTGATCCGTTTCCCAAGGACAGCTCCTAATGCAAAATCAAAAGCATCACACATAAGCTCAAAGGGCTCTGTCCATATGGGTGCCTGAATAACGGGGGCAGTGGTTAAAATTTTTTTGAGTTGATTAAAACTCTCAAGACAGAAATCATTAAAATCAAAGAGCTGGTCTTTAGCAAGCAAAGAGGTGAGAGGACGAGCAATTTGACTAAAATCTTTAATGAACCTCCGATAGAAACCGGCATGCCCTAGAAAGGAGCGAATGTCCTTAACAGATTTGGGAACAGGTAGCTTTTCAATCAATTCTACTTTGGCTCTGCCAACCATGATCCCATCTTTGGAAATGATGTGACCCAACACTATGCCCTGTTTTACCATGAAGTGGCATTTCTCCCAATTTAAAACTAAATCTTTCTCCGTACACCTGACAAGAACTAAGGAAAGATTATGTAGACAATCAGAAAAAGTAGACCCATGTACAGAAAAATCATCCATGAATACTTTTAAATATTGTTCTACCATATCTGAGAATATGCTCAGCATGCACCTTTGAAAAGTGGCAGGGGCATTGCATAGCCCAAAAGGCATGCGCCGGTAAGCATAGGTTCCGTAGGGGCATGTGAAAGTGGTCTTGTGTTGGTCATCTAAGGCAATGGGGATTTGATTGTAACCGGAGTATCCATCTAAGAAGCAATAGTATTCATGTCCGGCCAATCTCTCTAACATTTGGTCAATGAAAGGAAAAGGGAAGTAATCCTTCCATGTTGCCGTATTCAGCTTTCTGTAGTCTATGCAGACTCTCCATCCTGTTTGGATACGAGTTGGAATCAATTCATTGTCTGCATTAGCAACTACAGTGACTCTTGACTTCTTTGGTACCACATGTACCAGACTTACCCACTCACTGTCAAATATGGGATATATGATCCCATGAGCTAAGCACTTTAGAATCTCTTTCTTAATGGCTTCCTTCATCACCGGATTTGCCCGTCTCTGAGGTTCCCTTGAGGGGTTGGTATCTTCCATAAGGTGTATATGATGCTGAACAATAGACGGACTAATACCTTTGATGTCAGCCACAGTCTAACCTAAGGCTTCCTTGTGATTTTGTAAGAGTTTGACTAACTCTTCTTCCTGATTAGAAGTCAGATCAGATGTAATAATAACAGGAAGAGTCTGGCCAGGTCCTAGAAAGGCATACTTTAGAGTGGATGGTAACTCCTTTAATTCTAAGCTAGGTGGTTCAATCATTGAGGGCTTGAGAATGGAAGTGGATAGAGGTCCTAGAGGTTCCACAGGTGTGTGGATACTCCATGCCTCTGATGAGAAAGTATCCGCTACTCCTCCCAACGCTTCCATACACTGGAAGAATTCCGAGTCAAAGTCAATGTCAAAAGTGGTCTCTACATGGTCAGGGAATTCTTGGAGCATATGTACTTCCTCATTCGGTTGCTTACCCAACCTAAATACATTTAAATCAATAGTTTGGTTACCAAATGACAGTTTCATAAGACCGTTCCTGTAATTTATCAGTGCATTGCTTGTAGCCAGAAACGGTCTTCCTAAAATGATAGGGATTTGTTCTCTATTGGAGACAGGATGTATTTCTAAAACAATAAAATCCACAGGAAAAAGAAATTCTCCTACCTTTAATAAAACATCCTCTACCATTCCTTTAGGAGTTTTTATAGAGCGATCAGCTAGTTGAAGTGAGATGGACGTTGGTTTCAACTTTCCCAATCCTAATTGTTGGTAAACATGATAAGGTAGAAGATTCACACTTGCACCTAAGTCTAGCAGAGCATGATCAATAAAAGTGTTGCCAATGATGCAAAAGATGGTAGGACAGCCAGGGTCCTTGTATTTGGCTGCCACAGGATGGTTCAGAAGGGAACTTAAATGTGCAGCCAAGAATACCTTTTTAGGAATTTGACTAATCCTCGCATAAGTCTTTAAGGACTTTTGCATAAATAGGAATTTGGTTAATTGCATCCAAAAGTGGGATATTCAATTCTACCTGTTTGAAGACCTCTAAAATTTTATCAACTAAAGCAGTCTTCTTTTGGTTTACCAACCTATTAGGGAATGGGGCTGGTGGAGTAAAAACTCTGTCCGATACAGTCTCTTTGGGTCTTTCAGATACATCAAACGAACCTGAAGAAAGAGGCTCAGTAGTTGCCTCAGATTGGGGAACATTAACAGGAGCAACTTTGGGTTTGTTCTTTGGTGCTTCATCCTGTAGGTACTCTTGGCCACTCCGTAATGCATGAACTGCATTGCATTGTTTGAAGGACCCTGATTGACTCTCTATGCCATTCACTTGAGGGTTTGACCTATTTGGTTGTGGGTGATGGCGTGGGTTGGTCTCTGGTTGGCTGGGCAGAATACTCTTGTTCTTTTTATACATTAGGGAAACCAATTGGGTAAGTGTCCTCTCCATACTGGTATGCCCTGCCATTAGAGCTGCCACATTCTTCTCCAACTCACTGAGTCTGGCCGGCTCACCCGTGTTAGAAAACCCAGGGGGTGGCTGAAAATTACCTTGGGGAACAAAATTGGGTCTAGGGGGAGCATATGGCCTGGTGTGATTGGGAGGACCTTGATTTTGAAATTGGGATGGGTCAACACGGTTCCCTTGGTTCCAAGAAAAATTTGGGTGATTTCTCCATCCTGGATTGTAAGTGTTACTATACGGATTGTAAAGTGCACTTACATTAGCATTCTGAGAATTTCCCTGTGAAGGGCATTCCTCTACTGTGTGTCCAGGAGTTTGACACCAGTTCCACATTAGGACTTGCTTTTGGATAGGGTCTTTAGGAACTAAGGCTTATATCCTTTTGATAAGGCTATCTAAGTGTGCCTCCTTAGCTACTATGCCATCGACAAAGTAACCTTTACCTTTTTGGGTTCGATCTGTCTCCTACACAGACTCCCACTCTCTTGTTTTTTCGGCTAGATCCGCCAAAAAATTCCAAGCAACGTTAGCATCCTCATAGGAAGTGAATCCTTGAGGACACATAGACTCAAGCATTTGCTTGGTAGGAAAATCTATCCCCTCGTAAATAATTTGACAAAGCTGTCATATTTCAATACCATGGTGAGGGCACTCTTGGAGTAGACCTTGGAACCTTTCCATGAGTCTTGAAAAAGACTCAATTGAGTCTTGTTTGAACCGCATTATATCCCTTCGAAGTTTATTTGTCTTGTGAAGAGGAAAAAACTTTTTAAGGAATAACACAGTAAATTTTTCCCAAGATGTAATGGAATTTATGGGAAGACCATAAAGCCATTTTTTAGCTCCATCCTTGAGTGAAAAAGTGATGCACCTCAATTTGACAGCATCATCACTGAGCTGTTGCATTTTAATGAGGGCACACACCTCCTCATACTCACGAAGGAACAAGTATGCATCCTTTGAAGATAACCCATGAAAATGAGGAAGCATGGTAATGAATTGAGTTTTCAATTCATAGTTGTTGCCTGTGGTAGCCGGCAATTGAATACATGAAGGTTGTGCTACCCTAGCAGGGTAAAATCTATCCTTAAGTGTCATCTTTGGTTCAGCCATTGTAAATGATGGGACTCTTACTAGACGATTGCTAAAATCACGAGTCCATATGCTCATGCATAAAACTGTTTCAAATGATAAAAAAAAATTTCTTTCTTTTTCCTCTAAATTTGATGCGAAAAGCTGGATTTTTTCGAATCGGGGTCAATGCAAACCTCCTGACTATCAATGGCTTAGAAACCGGTCATATCCCTAATTACCTTGAGAAACAACACCGTTACCGCCGAAGCTATTGGTCGTTATTCCTCTTGATAATTCGATAGCCAGCATCCCTTAACACAATATCATGGTCAGGATTGGACCGTCGATTGTACTGTTCCAACCTAACGGATCGGAGGTGCAAAGAAAGGCATAAAGAATAATGTAAACTTTTTGCATTTTTTTTAAATCATTTAGAATTCAATGAATTTTTTTTTTTGCAATTTTTTTTTAAAATCACTTTGAACTATTTAAAATAGGAAAAATACAATTTGCCTCCCCGGCAACGGCGCCAAAAACTTGATGTGAATTTAATATATATGTAACCGCAAGTGCACGGTATCGTGCAGTAACGGGTCGATCTCAGGGGTGAATCGCTATTATCCTAACTCATAAGGCAAAGCGTACCAAAGGGATATGATTGAATTAACACCCTAATTACTTTAAATAAAAATTAATCAAGCAATAAAAACAATAATAATCATTCATAACGGTACAAAAATTTACGAAACCACTAACCATAAAGTAACACAGATTTATTGCAAGAAAGAAATGAAATTAAAAGTAAAAGAATGTAAAAAAAACGTATCTCGATAGAAGATTTCTCTGTCGTTGCTCGTCGTCTTCTTGTCACTCCAAGGTGATGTGCAAACGATTACAAAGGGAACCTTCTCTCCTAAATTAAATTAGTAATGGGGTACAACCTATATTTATCTACCCTACTACAGAGTTCTAAATCTGAAATTAAAACTAAAAACAAATAAATAAATAAGTAAAAATAAACTTAAGCAAGAAGAACACAACTTGAAAAAAAAAAAAAAACTAAGAATCTCAAACTCTCTCATAAATTCTCAAAACTAAGAAAAAAAAAACTCATAATAAAATTCTTGGATGATTTTCTATTGCTGAGCATCACATATATATACAAGAGAGTAAAGATCACAATCAGTCTTTACAATTGAATTACAAGAGATTTTGTGGAGATAATTTTGGTAACCGAATTCCAATATTGTAGGTTCATTGTATATGGACGATTCTTGAGTAGAAAAAAATCTTGCACCAACTCATCATATCTTTAGCATCATTATCTCTTTTTAAAAACTTCCATAATCGATTGGAGCTTTCCATTCTTCCATGCCATGTCAATCTTGTAAATTTGATTCCAAATAACTAAGAAATATTTTTTCAAGAGAATAGAATCTTTCACATGAGATTGGGCTACTCTTTGACTTGGTCCAAGGCTGATCTTATACACAAAATTCGTGGTTCTCCTCATAAAATTAGTCTTATGTCCGGCTGTCGAGTTGACTGGGTGAGTTAACTGGACAGGATCACCAAAAATTCATAAAATGATATTTTTAAGCTCAAATTTCTCCATTCTTTCACCTATACCCAACAAACATAAAATCAACATTAAATACCCGAGAAGCATCATAAATAGAATAAGAGATGTATATTTTATGCCCTAAATTCATACATAAAATGTGTTCATCAATATGCATGCATTCAATTCATATCTTTGGTCAGGTTCATAAGTTTGCAATGTGCAATAGAAAGGATATGTGGCCGCCGCACCTCTATACACGAGTGTGTGGAGCTGCCCAATGAATCTCGACATTGCCATCCCACATGCACCCACCATGGAATAGAGATGGAGCTAAAGTGCTTAGGATCGCACCGCATCACACTTCCCCTGATGCTCTACCCATACCAACACGTAAGCCCCTGTCGACAAGGGCTTGTAAACTGGGCTCAGAACTAACCAATCCTAATGTCAAACAATGTATCCAAGGCCTCACCCCAGCATCCCTCAATACGTCCATAGAGGTAGAGCTAAGGCCCCCCGACAGAGTCAGAGACTACACGATCCGAGACCACCTCCCCTGATGCCCTACTACGTAATAGTTCTGCTAAGGTAATGGCGATACGACAATATCAGTGGACTAGACTTGAGTAGAGATAGAGCTAGAGTCTGGTGACCAGGATGAACCACAGTGTCACGTCCTCCCCCTGATGTCCCACTTGCATCAAGTACACTAACCACACACAAACATTCACATGCCTATTCCTAACATCACCATCATCATGTTATAAATAAACGAAATTAAATATGCATGAACAGTAATAGCAGGAATATTGGATGACATGTTAAATCCACATTACACGTAAACAAGCATAGAATCATTCATGGCATTGGAATCAATAAATAAAACAGTTTATTATTAACCAATTAGTTTAGGTCTCGTTCCCTCACCTTTGATTAAGTGTAGATCCTCGTTCAAGCTTTATGAATCACCTTAAAATCACTAGAAAGGCCTAACAAGTCGATAGATTTTAATTAGAGAAAGGCCTAACAAGTCGATAGATTTTAATTAGAATTAATTCCAACAAATTTAGACTAGCTGAAATCATAGGGTCACAGGTAGGGTAACACCAAGGGTCGGTTACCCAATCGACCCTAGGGTGTAGGGTCGGACATGGGGTCGATTACCAATCGACCCTATGTGCGACCACACCATCCCTGGGACTTCCCAATGGCATGTGATCGATCCTTTGGTATCGTAGGTCCATTCTAAGATTGTTCTATGGCTCATAACTATGATTTTTACACATTTTCCATTGCCTATGATGATTACTTCCATGGATTCCTTTGAAACTCATCCATTGATAGATGATTTGGGTTTCTCCTAATCCTAACTTCTTCATATTCCATTCTAGGCTCTTAATTTATGAAGGAAATTAGACTCATACCTGAAGTTGGCTGAGATTCAGAGGTTTCTCTGAAGTTCCTCCTCTTCCTTAGTCTTTTCTTCAAGTTTCCTTCTCTTATTCTCTTCATTCTCTTTCTCTTTCTCTCACTTTCAATTAGGGTTCTAAAAGGAGTGAAAGAGGCTAAGGGACATCCTATTTATAGAGAAAAACCCTCCAAAATAAGTCCCATCGAGTTTAGGAAAGAATCCCTTAAAATTAAAAAAGTTTTCTAATTTACGATATCTGTCTGTCATCATAGGGTCGCACGTAGGGTCGCAGGATCCGTCGACCCTACGTTTTCTAGTCATGCGACCCTAAGACTAGAAAATCATAGGTTGGAATTCTATTGAGGTGGGATCGACCCTACCTATTTAGGCATGCGACCCTACCCTCATATTTACTATTTTTGGGTCAAATTCATACCTGGTCTTGTGATTTCCTTTACACACTTGGTCCACTTGGCTCGACCATGATAGGTAGACCTGGTACAAGGTGGTAAGACCGGTTAGCTCGATATGGGTCTTACAATTTATCTCACCAAAGAAGTTAGATAAAAAATCTGACGTTCAAGGTTTGATGTACTTACCTCATTAACTTTCTTCGATGTTTGCTCCATCCTTGTACCAAATTACTGTAAATTTGCTGCCATAATAGAAATTAACCTTTTCACGGCTTCTGGATTTTTTCAACAAAGCTCCTCCACTAGTGGCGTCCACCATACTCCTCTCCATTGGTAACAATCCTTCATAGAAATATTAAATTAGAAGTTGGTCACTAATTTGATGGTATGGGCAGCATGAGCAAAGCTTTTTGAAGCGTTTCCAATACTCATCTAATGTTTCTTCATGGTGTTGTTGAATTCCACATATCTCTTTCCATATATTTGTCACTTTGGATGTAGGAAAATATTTCTCTAAAAACTGGCGTTTCATCTCATTCCATGAATTGATTGTACCAGAGGGAAGGTAGTATAACCAATCTTTAGCATATTCATCTAAAGAAAATGGAAAAGAGCGTAGCTTAATCTGTGCCTCTGTAATACCCTGCGGTTTCATGCTAGAGCATACCATGTGAAATGCCTTCAAATGCTTATGAGGATCTTCTCCTGCAAGCCCACAAAATTTGGGTAATAAATGGATTAATCCTAATTTTAATTCAAATGCCGCTTCTAGATTTGGAAATTCAATACACAAAGGTTGCTGGTTTAGATTAGGAGCAGCCAGCGAAGTCCTGTTTTCAGCCATGGCTTCCTCTACTAGCAACTCACTAGCAACTATATCAGAAACAATTGCTCCTTGTGATGTTGAAACCTGTTCTGCTAGGAATTTCTTAGCTTCTTTCCTTAATCGGTGTAAAGTTCTTTCGGGTTCTGGATCAAATATCAATTTACCAGAGTTAGAAGATCGAGTCATTAACCAAGATACCCATACAATGGATCCAAAAAAAATAATAATAAAAAATAAATAAATAAACAAAAACTAATTAAAAAAGTCCCAAAAAAAAATTCTGACCGACAACACAAAGTGCATGAAAACCAAGTAAAATTAAAATTATTAAATCAAGCTTTTTTTTTTTAGTGTTCTTCGAAATAAGATTCTTGTAGCGCCCCTAAGTTTTTTGAAATTTCATGTGCAAGCAATACTTGTCGAAAAACTATGGACTCCTGAAACAGAAAAAAAAAAAAGCTTCACACAAAGGTAAGAACACAAGGGACTAAAATAAAAAATAAAAAAAATTAAATAGAATGGAAACAATCACAATCTGATTAAAACTAGTCCCTGACAGCGGCGTAAAATTTTAATGCGTGTCAAGTGCAACCAAAAATAAATTACTCTACCTATAATGAATAGTAATGATAAGTAAAGGTCAATCCACAGAGACTAGTTAATCAAATTGTCTACTTACTAAGAAAAAAGAGGGTTTTCTTCTGCAATTTAATTGACAACAAAATTAAGTAACAAAAATTCAATGGAAGATGATGTCGATTCAAGGAAATTTACTCACAGCTGCAAATTGATCACTGACCTCATATATATATTTATATTATTCTCTATTCAAATATTTAACCAAGGATTATCAAAAAGTCAGACAATCCTTACCTTTCCTAATTTCATTAATTTGAACCCAACACATAATTTAATTCTTATCAATAAATTAATTGGTATTAAGCAATCCTCATGAATTTACTGATAGCATTACACTCTCGGAGGGAGTTAAAAATGAACAACAATCTAACAAGCGTCAGATTATTTAATTCATTCTATGTTTCCTTTAAGCAAGTAACAAAAATTTAGATCATAATTATTCTACTCAATTGCTACTTTTCCTGAACACCATAACAATTACGGATTATGGATTCAAGTTAGCAATAAACCACATAACTCAATCAATTAATAGACCTCTTGATAAACTGAATCATGCAACCATTAACTTGAAAAACCAAAAAACAAATTTATATGAATAGAAAAATAATTAAAATTAAGAACAGAATCTCACAATTTTACTAACCCGATTGAATTCCCCTTGAATCGACTAAAGAACTTAGCTAGACATGATAGAAAATAAAGACAAAAGAAATAAAACTATCTTCTCAATAATTCTTGGATGCTCTATTACGTAGCCTTTACATTGCTTAAATAGCTAGAGTAGTGAAGATTAAAATCGATATGTTTAGAATTGACAACCTTATTACATGAAAATAAAGATTAAACAAAATCCTCTTGCCTAGATTAGATAGAAAATCATTCCATCATTAACAAATACCACATCTAGACTTGCCAATCATTGTAATATTTCATAGAAGTATATATTCTCTTCAAGATTTCTGACAATCAATCAAATCCTTCCAATAGTAAACCTTCTATGGGTGGTAATCTTCCTTCTCTGGTTTAAATTCAAATCAACTTTTCAGATCAGATTTTTGGATCACGTTTGATTTCTAGAATTCTTTCCACATTAAAAACCTGCATGAAATTCAAAAGGTCATTATTGAAAATATCAAAAAAAATTTATTTTAAACATAAATTATCAATACTTTCCACCAATGTCTTATATATAAGGAATCATCACAAATGAGTACTATAAGACATATAACATGTTAAATAGACTAAATATAAGGAAAATAAATATATAAAATTATGAATCCATCAACTGTCTTTGTGTTTCTTTCTGAGAAATTCAAAGAGTGAGTAAATAAAAAAATCGACAATGGTTTCTTCCTCCTTTCTGTAAATTCAAAAGTTGTGCAAAAGAAAGGGCACAATAACTTCTTAGGTTGCCATTCAAGAACACCAGAAACAAGAAGCTCCTGTATATGTCTCCTCGCATATACTGCTATTTTTAAGCTTATTGGAGAGAGAGAGCTGAATTAAACGTGAGAATAAGAGGAAGAAGAGCAAACGGTGATAGGAGCTTGGAAATCCAAATAGCTTTACTCTCCAAACAAGTGAAACATAATGTTGTTATAAGTCTGCTGTGGGTAGAGAGAATAATGTTTATAGTTTTGTGTATCTGTCATTCTTTGTCTCTACCCGATGGAAACCCATTTTCATGATTCATTGTCCCTATTATTTGGAGTTTGTATTTCTATAATTATTCGTCTCTACCAGTTAGGGCTTTGTATGTTTGTCATTCTTTGTCTCCCCTAGTTGGAGACCTATTTTCGTCATGCCTGTCTCTACGAGTTAAGGTTTTTGTATGTTCATCATTCTTTGTCTCTACTAGTCAGAGACCGAATGTTGTCATTCTTTGTCTCTCTAGTACAACTTGTATTTTTTGTGATTCCTTGCCCCTACTAGTTGGAGTCTGTATTCCTATAATTTTTTGTCTCTACTAGTCAGGGCTTTGTAGGTTTTCAGTCTTTGTCTCTACTAGGTAAGGTGTAATTGATTTATTGTCATTCTTTGCTTCTACTTGGTTAGAGCTTGTAATTTTATGATTCTTTGCCTCTCTAGCTAGAATCTGTATCTTATGTAATCATTTGTCTCTACTAGGTTGTAGCTTGAAATTCTGTGAGTCTGTATCTTCTATTGTTACTCTTCTTTACTAGGTTAGAGCTTGTATTTCTGTGGTTCTTTGCCTCTAATTTTTAGAGCTTGTCATACTATTGTCATTTGTTGTCTCTATCAGTTAGAGCCCAATGTTGTAAAGTAGAACTGATGATTAAGAATAGCGAGAGAGTGGTCTTATCCATTTTCTTGTTTAGCAGAAATCTTCAAATCATATCCCTTAGAGTTTACTACTCCCTCTGTTGGAGTCTCCAAAATTCCAGCATTATCATGAGTCGCTCAATGTCCATCCTCTCTCATCATATGACGAACCCAGATAGGAGATGTCCTCTTTTCATGGGTCAAGAATCTTAACTTAGGAGACTTCTTAGAGTGGTCATTGCAAATTCCATCGAAGTCCTATCCTAGGTTCTAAGCCATCAGAAAATCTTGAGCTGCAGCAACATACTTGCATTTTTGGCAATTGTGTCTCCTTGATTGGCGTAGCTAATTTTGAACCCTTGAGATAGTCTAGCAGAGTTAATTTCAGACTCATAAGTACAGTCATGTCATCTATACAAGGTAATCAAAGGACCCTGACTCAGAAGCAAATCCTAGACTCTCAAGAGTCACATTCTCTCCCAGAATTATCTGTGATAATGGAGGATCCTTAATGGTTATTGTTTATCCCGATAGTGGGGTAACCTAATTGATGAGTTTTAATGAATTCAGGCTGGTGTAAAAAAAAGTGATCGCCATCAGAGGTAATCCGACGATGAGCTATAAGGACCCAAATTGGGGTATAAATCAAGATGGGCATTAGGGGTAACCCAATGATGAATTTTAACGGACTCAAACTGGGGTATTGATTAGAGTGATCGGCATCTGGGGTAACCCAGTGATGAGCGAAAATGGATCCAAATTGGGGTATAAATCCAGATGGGCATTATGGGTAACCCAATGATGAACTTTAATGGACCCAAACTGGGGTATTGAAGAGTGATTGGCATCTGGGGTAACCCAATGATGAACTTTAATGGACCCAAATTGGGGTACTGATCAGAGTGAACGGCATTTAGGGTAATCCAATGATGAGCTTTAATGGACCCGAACTAAGGTATAGATGAATGATCAGCATCAAGGGAAACCTAAAAATGAGTTGGTGTGTAAGACACATATTGGTAGGTGGGAGTGATGAGTCCTGCTAGTGGTGGCTTGAGTGAAGATTTAGTCTCACAGTCGATCGTTGTTTGCACCGATGGCATTGCACCCAAATGGGGTTTGTTTAGATAAGTTCTTCTGTCTCAGCTTGCTATTGGCTATATCTGATAGGTAGTCCATGGGCCCAAGGCTGATATGTCAGTAGGCAGTGCAATCCGATTTGCTCTGTCAAATAAAAAGAATCATCCCACTTGGGACCTCAATTGTTGAGCTTCATATCTTCCAAAATATTTTTCCCAAGTTTGGCATTCTTTCCACTTCCATATTCGTAGTTAATTCTAACTCTAATGATGATTTGGATGATGAGCCATCACCTGAACTTCTACACCACCTGACCTCTTGAGGAAAAAAAAAGTCCAACTTGTCTGTAAAAACTACAAATGATTGATTTGGAAATACAAGAGCAGTCCTAGAGATATAAGCTGACAGGTTTTAAATGTTCAAAAAGCTACCTTGATTTACTAAAGGAGCTATTTGAGATGTCACTGAAGAACATCAAGCAGTCACAAACTCATTCTAGTGTTTTGATTGGTTTACAAAATGAGATGAGATGCGTTATGGATTTTGATCTGGATCAGACATAACAACAGTAGAAAAATAAAAATAAAAAAAAGAAAAGAAAAGAAAAGAAAAATATTGTACACATGTTTTTACTATCAAGCTTTGTCTCCCTTGCATCATGAATTGGGGTGGTCATAAACATGAACAAAGCGGCGGTCGTTCTAAGGATATAGTCAAGAAGGATGCTTAATGGGTGGAAAAAAGCCAATGGAGTAGACGTGGATTTGGATATTTTGATTGAGCGAACACAGATGTCAAATGGGTAGGCATAGATGCTGATTGGGTTAATGAAACGATTTGCCTTGTTGGTTTACAAAAGATGAGTTCCAACTGGGGTAGTGCCATCCTTATCGATTTTTGGCGTAGAATTACTACTGCCAGTTGAGTGTAAGATATAGTCTCTGAAGATCCTCATTGACCGTATTGCTTTCAAAAGTGGAGACCCTATAGCTGATGCATAGCTTCATAGCTTGATTAAGCAAAAATGTATCTTGTATTGTCTCCACATCCACTAAAAAAAAAGAGAAGAAAAATGCTCAAAAAAGAAAAGAGCCAAAACACAAAAAAAAAAAAAAAAAAAAAAAAAAAAAAGAAAAAAGAAAAAGAGCCATACAAAAGCGGATGTTGGAGGGCACTTTTTAAGTAAAGTTGGATGGTGGGTCAATGTTGATGTGCTTCACAGAAGGTTATTCTCTATCAAAGCTCAAAGGTGAGTCGATTCAGCGATGTGTGCATCAATGTGTGGTAGTTTCTTTTGGAGCTTCATGGCGAATTGGTTGTTTGTAGTGCTTCACAATGTGTGTTGGGCTGGATTTTTAATTTTGGCCGCTACATCCCTCCTTTACAGGGGATGCTCTCATCACTTTGTCATCATCAGAGGATGAATACTTATCGGCAAAAGAGTCTTCCTCCCGTCCATCAATCTGACGGTCTTCCGAGAGTCTTCATTACAAGCCTTTCCTTCGATCATCAAATAAATTTTATGATGTCGACTCTTGTGAGTGTGTCATTCTATTTGTGTATAATTTTGTTCAAATAAATCCAAATGGAATTTCTATCGATCATTCATTGTTCGAACGGGGACCAAAAATAATATTCCATTCTTTTCTAGCCAATAAAATGGTATCTCCTCCATGGGATTGACCATTCCACATAAATAACCAAAAACTATCCCCAATGGCAGACCCATGTGGGCAGTTTCTTATCTATCCTCTTGGACCTTCATCATCATACTTATTTATGGATTTAGAGGTTTTGGGTCTGGTTGTGGTTGTATTTACTTTAGCATTGGCACATAGCTTGTTGAGACACATATGTGCTGTCTAAGTGTCTCTGAGAGGGGAAAACGTTATTTTGTGCCATGTTTAATTCTGGTGTAGGGTTACGTCTCCCTATGGTTACTTTTAGCGATGACTCAAAGAGTCACCTGTTTATCCATGTGTGTTGTTGCAGACATAAACTCTAAGGTAAAATTGTCATTTGTCTTGATATCATGAATATGAGAGGCTCATTGTGAGCCCAAACCATTTCAAGTATGCTTAGATCTGTCGGCGACAATTCGCCACATTAGGACCCTTTGTTTAAAATTTTAATTAGGTTTAGCTACAAAAAAAATTGCAAAAATTGGATGATGGGTTGCCCCTGTTTGCCCTTCATAGGGAAAGGACTATGTCAGTCATTTGTTCAAGGTGAGACCTGGTTATTTTTGGCAAGGATGCAAAGCTTATTAAGTTAGTCCTCTTTAGGATAAAAGAAACTTTCTCTCATCCTAGAGTGAGTCATGTCTGGAGAAAGTTGATTAAATCATTTCACCCTATTTTCTCGCATTTGAGAGTAGCATTCACTGAAAAGTACAAATGCCAAATCACTTGTTGCTTGCTTGTATTTCAAGAAACTTCATTGGGGTCTCGTGTTCTGTGTGGTCAGGTTCATGTTTTTATCATCCATAGTGGATTGAGCAGGTCATCCTCCTCATCTCATGGGATTCAAAGTAGGGTATCTGTTGCTAGAGAGTAATCTCTAATTGTTCTGTCACTCTCCTGCAAGAGAAGAGATCTTTTGTGTTGATATCTAATTTGATTCGTTTCCGCATGCAATCCAAGCTGTATGTGCTTTCAATTCTTGAGCTCAATTTTCGTGTCCTTCTATTTGTTTTCATATGCACCAAAATGTGGTCTGTTGTGATATACAGACAGTGGGGTATAGATGCATTTTTTTTTCTAGGGGGTTAGATTCAATCATGTCATTCCCATCCACACCAAAATCGTGGTCTGTTATGATATACAGATACTAGGGTATGGATGCGTTTTGTTAAATGGTTTCAAATTCAAAAGGTCAAAAAGTTTTCTTTTTTGAGTTTGAAAGTTCTACTTCCCTTTAATTTCCCTTGCAACCAATCGAGAAGCATGATGCAAGTGTATCTAATTTATTTCTTAAAAGATTTTGATGACTAACATATGGATTTATCACCCTCTATTGAAAGTAGACTACAAGCACGGATGTGTTTCTCCTAAATATATATATATATATATATATATATATATATATATATATATATATATATATATATATATATATATATGTACTGTTTTGTTATTGTTAATCTTTTTCCTTGTTTATTTGCTTTAATCTCACAAAAGATTAGGATTTGTGGTTCCAACCAACTTTAACTGTGATTTTTTTTTAGGGTTTTAGAGATGGTTTCCCACAATTTTTTAACAAAAAATGTTATATTTTTTTGCTAAAGATTAAATTAGAATTTTTTAAATAAGAGAAAATTAATATAAACTAAGGATATCTAAAAAGCCACCCACCTTTGGCATTGCCATCAGTAGGGGTCATCCAGATATTAAAAAAAACTAAGAATCAACTACTTAATCAAAACTGTTTACCAAAATCGGACCAAACTGTTTACACCGGAACCAAGAGATCGTTTAGTAATCAGTTCAGTTTTGGTTTGAAATATGACACATTTACTTAATCGGTTTGAAACCGTTTAAACCGGGGAGTTACACTGCTACTATTTAAATCAAATAGAATGAACCGTTTAATTCCCTAAAAGCTAAACCCTAATTTCAATAATTTAATATGTTATTGTCCCAAGACCCAAACCCCAACCCCTATTAATATATTATTTCCTCAAGACCCCAAGTTCCCAATGCCCAACCCCAACCCCAATCCCAATTAATATATTATTTCCCCAAAACCCCAACCCCAATTCCCAAAGGCTTAAACTATAAAACTAGAACAGAAAAACATAATAGGCATCTAAAAGATATAAGAAAAGCACATAGGTTTAGAACCATTAAGTCATGTAATGATTTTAATATCCAACACAATGGAAATATGAGATCAACACAACTGAATACTAATCTAGTTTTATATATAAAAATTTCAAGCTAACAAAAATTCCTCTCCCTTATCCATGATTTTTTTCCTACTTTTTGCACAATTAATTAATAGTTTTGTATGCTTCAAAGCTTATGTTTATTCCACTTCATTTTATAATTACATAATTTAAGATCTTTTTTTGAATGTGCTGGTGTTTATATTTTCAAAAAGCCACATTAATGTCTGAAACTGACCTACATTGGCCATCTGTCCATGAATCAAGAGATTCCAAATAATGGGCATGATAATGCGAATGAAGGGAAAAATCGAAAGGCTTCGATATTCAAAAATTTGGAGAAGACAAAGAAAATACCAATCAAGACTACACATTAACCTCTGACTTGTGCTCAACAAAGGGTTTATAACCGATGCATTAAACTGTTTATAAAACGCAATCAAAATCGATTAATGAAAAACAGTTTAAAAACCGATAAATCGAAATCGATTACTAATCAGTTCTGGTATCAATTCTGACACCGTTTAATTATTGGTTCAGCTTTGGTTTTACCCTCTCATACACCGCACTGCAGCGGACCGGACAGTTAAACCAATTATAATCCTTTTAACACCCTTATCCATAGTTTCCCTTAATGTCAACATAGAGTAATTCCATGTCACATAAATGGAGCAAGGAAAATAGTGTCATAAATATAAGATCCACATTATCAGATAAAAGAGAGAGAGAGAGAGAGAGAGAGAGAGAGAGAGAGAGAGAGAGAGAGAGAGAGAGTTTGGGAATTGATCCCCACATTAATAGGGTGGGGATCTTTTTCATTTTGATTTTTACTGCGATCTAGTTAATGATAGGTGTTCAATTTTATAAATAGGAGAATCCAAAGATTGTGATTAAAAGGCATTGACTACATTTACTAGTGGCTAAAAATAATTAAGGCCGTTAAATGAAAGTAATTTTTTTTATTGGTCAAATAGAACTATTCTTTACAACATTCATAAAACTTATGATGTATGTAATACAAAGATGAGATAATCATGGGGTGCATAAGGGCCATACTGTCAAACAATTGTTCTGTCTGTTCCTGACAGTATGGCCCTTATAAAAGACAAGGAGGTCAAGGTCAAATAATATGCCAAACATTGAAAGTAAGGGCTTAGGAGACAAGGGGCCGGGTCACCGGCAATGTTAATCTCCCTTGGAATGTTAGTAAACGTACATCATCTACTACACTAATGGTGGTGTACTTGTCTGATCCATAATGAACATAATTTTGTAGTTTTTTTTTTTTGGGTAAAAAACGTAATTTTGTAGTTTACTTTCTGGAGTTCGGTTTTCAAATCAAAAACCTACCAGAGTCAAATGGATTCTTGAAGTGGGGAAAACCAATTTTGGAAGAAGAACGAAGACCCCTCAAGTAACTCTTGGTCTATTCTCAGATTCTATATCTATGGTGCTATTCCTTTCTTTTTCTGTTATTCCTCTTCTCCTTCCCTGTTACTGGGCAACAATAACTGCCCCATAGTCTGATTTAGTGCTCCCTGGTTATAGGTCTGATCAACCTAGGAATCTGAGGTGGGAATTTCCTTGAAGGAGGCGATTCCCTGTTTCATCTCCATTCAGACGAATACAGTGAGACATCGTTGACTAGTAGGGTAATTTCAGACACAAAAGAACTTTTTATGGTTGAGAAATTGAACCAATTCTTATAGAAATTTGAAATGTGAGTTTCAAATATGTATGTGCTGAGGTATTTTTCTTATGTTTGTAATCTGCTTCTTAAAATTGTGGTCTTGTTGTTATGGACTTGTTTCTGATTCTATGTTTTTGATATGGCACGGTGGGATTGCTTGAGGGGTCGAACCTTAAACTTAATTGTGACTTTGGCAGCCTACTGTACCTTCATGGGAGAAGAAATTTTGTGCCGTAGTTGGTTCAATTATGTGGAGAAAACTCTTGGAAGCCCTAGAAGGTGATGTATTTCTATGAGAATGTGCTTCAGTGGAATGATTCAGCTGGTGCAAAGGCATTCAACAATGCGATGAACAGGCAGATAATGGGTGGAAGAATTGTCAAGTTAGGAAGAGGGTAAATTTCTTTTATCAGCGCTCGTGGATAAAAAGCCTTTTCTCATTCACAACAGTGGAACTCAATCCATTCTTGCGGGCCAGTCAGTCATCGTGGATCAGGGAAGCGAGCAATTCTTGGAGTTGGGAGAAACATCTTTATTAGAGATGAATGAACTTATTTACATTTTTTTTGTATATCTAAGTTGGAATACCCACCCCTCCAATGTGCAATTCAGTTCACATTGGAATGGGATAAGATACTGGCTACTTATTTCAATTTGTGTCTATCCAACATTGAAAGGGGTAGGAGTATGTACATTATAAAGACAAGTACTTATGTTTTTTTTTTTCTCTAGTTTCATTTTTGGTGTTGATTGATGAAATGTCATTGAAATTGGGTGGTAGTTTGAATAGGCTAACAGCAGTTTGGAGTTGTCTGTTCTTTTCTTCTCTATAGATGTCTAATGGCTTCCACTGTATTTTTTTTCTCTGCATTTAATTAGAATAAAGGCATTTCAAAGACATATCCAGCTACATCCATTTGACTGTAATAATCTACCTGTGGCTTATATTGTTGCTTATAATCTGCCGCATTGTAGTAATTATCATACTGATATCCTATGTTGCAATAACCATAAGCAACATTATAGCAACAGTAGAACTCGAATGTAATGAATATCCAGTAAAAAATATATTCAAATGGGCGGAATGAATACCATTTTTTTTTCCATGGAAACAAGTGAAGCCTTAGGGGAAAAGTTTTAATGGGGAAAGGTGGTTACATATAAATCAAGAAAGTGGATACAAATTTATATACTTAAATCATGATGAGAAAAAAACTGAATTAAGAACTGCATCAAAATCTCTAGTTCTTGACGTTTGCTTCTGTCCACAAGATGCCGCAGTTTATGTAATGTTGTAATTTCAGCTGGTAAGCTTGTTACTTTGGTCTTCTCAGCACACAAAGACGGTAGATTCATTGATCCATCAAGGGGATAAGTAGTTATAACATGTTAACAACACTTGATTCACTTAACCATCTGAATTTTGAGCTCCATCGAGATCTTCAAGGGTGGTTTTCCAATCTGTTGGATCAGTACCATTCTTGCCATTAGCCCTCCCAAGGTCACCACTGTAAAGGGCAATCCATGGCAATGTTTAACCATGTTAAAGGCTAATTCCTTCAAGTATTTTGGGCATTATCTATGAAATGATTTCTTATAGAAGAGCTCCAAAGCATGACTATTAGATAGAGTATTGAGCATATGAACATGGAACACTTTTTATCAAAATTGATAAATATGAAGATTATCCTCCCATTCCCCTCAAGAGGGAATGCATATATTAATTCTTCCCATACAATAAGGTCCCAAATATCATCAAGAATTATTCCATTCCTCTTCCCCTGCAAGTAGTTTAGAATTACTTCCTGAAGCTCCTCGTTTTTCATCGATTCAATGCCCTTTGGAGCTTTCTCTTTTACACTTTAAGGATTCTATTCAAGAGATCCCTAATGTTGACAGATTAATGAAACAAAAGCCCAAGCAAAGCAATCAAAATGTCTTTCCATGAAGTGGTGAGTTTTCCATCCCAACCAATGAAATCCAGCTATGTCACCTATCAAAAAAAAAAAAAAATGCTACATTTTTGTTTCTCTGTTCCCATCAATCATTCCTCCACCTGCTTCAACTCCTTTTCACGCCCCACCAAATCAAATTCTCTAGAGAAACGAGAAGAAATGCTTGAATTTTTATCTTTGTTTGAAGCCTTATGTTGACACTCATCGATTCCTTTGTGTATTTCTTCAAATTCTCTTTGAACCCTCATGAATCAAATATTGAACTATTGATGGTGAATGCAGTTCAAGTAATCAAAAGCCATAGAACCCATGAACTCATCAACGGTACCTTCGGATTCAAAGATATCCATCTGAGTAATCAACCACATGAAGCCACTAGTTCCTCTCTTTCGATTCTGACCCTTTTTTCTGCGTCGTTGAGGAAAGATTTTAGGGACTGGAGCTCTCCAAGAATCCATTCGACTCTGGTAAGGTTTTTTAATTGAAAACTTAAATCTCAAAAATGAAGTCTGCAAGGGAGAGAGGAGCGAGAACCGAAATCCGTCCAATGGGTAGCCATCGGAAGTTGTGATTTTCTTTTCCCCTTCGGTTGGTTGCAGAGCTAGGTTTTTTATTTGAAAACCAAAATCTTGAGAATGAAGAGGAGACGTGAACCAACGAGTTTCTCACGAAGGGAAGTTAGGGATGTTTCCCCGTATCAACCGCATAGAAAACTAAAAAGAAACTTAGAGCTTATTATGCGTAGGATTGGAGGACGGCCACGAGGTACGCATCCAACGTCCACTTGTCTTCATCCAATTTGTCGTACACATTGGAGACGATCTCCTTCCTCTCTCTACACGGGTTGTGCAAAAATATATGTCCAAGTATAAAGATGGCATCCTTTTTTGTAACATCATTGATTATGTCATTCAGTTTTAAATGAATTTGGTGATTTTGGTCATTTAGGGTGCGTTTGATACTGCCACCACCACCACCACTACCATCGCCACCGCTACCAACATTGCAACCACCACCGCCACCACCAACACTGCCACCACCACCTCCCACCATAACCCCCCCCCCATCTGGGCTACCCCATGCCACCACCACTCGCCTCCCTCCAATTGTTGTACACATTGGAGATGATCTCCTTCCTCTCTCTACACCGGTTGTGCAGAAAATATATGCCCAAGTATAAAGATGGCATCCTTTTTTGTAACATCATTCATTATGTCATTCATTTTTAAATGAATTTAGTGATTTTGGTCATTTAGGTTGCATTTGATACCGCCACCACCACCACCACCACCGTCGTCGCCACCATCACCAACACTACTCCCACCACAGCCACCACCACCGCCCATAACTCCTCCACCCCATCGGGGCCACCCCGCACCCAAAGCCCCTCCCCCGCCCTCTCCGGGCTCCCCCACCCCCCTAAGGAGCCCACCCCCTCCAGGTGCCCCCGCCCCCCTCAGGGCGCCCCGCCCCCTCTGGGCACCCCATCGCACGGTCTGAGAGCCCTTTGCCCCTGTCCGGGAGCCTATTACCCCCGTCTAGGAGACCGTCGCCCTCCGTCCAGGTGCCCCCGTTGCCCACTCTAGGAGGTCTACCCACGCTCACTCTGAGGGCCTTTGCCTCCAAGCCCCCACCCCCTCCGGGGAGCCCCCACCCTCCTCTAAGAGGAGCCCAGCAGCCCCTTCATCCAGGTGCAGCGCCCCCCTTCAAAGCAACGCCACTCCCCCACCTCCTTCATGTGCACCCTGGCCCCCTCCATGCTCCCACCCCCGGGGCGCCCCCTCTTCCGGGCATACCGGGCGCCCCCCTTTCGGGCACCCCTGGCACCCCCCTCCTGGCTGGTACCCCTCCTCCAGGTATAGCTTGCACCCTCTAGGCCTCACCCCACCCCCTCTGGGCTCCCCCACTACCCCCTTAGGCCCCTTCCTGGAGCCCTCCCCTCCCCCTTCAGGAGCCCTCGCCGCCCCCCTCCGGCCTAGCTCGGGGAGCCCTCCCCCCCTCATGGGGCACCCTAGCCTAGCCCCCCTTTGAGGGTACCCCCCCCCCCAAACGTCCCAGTCCCCCACCGAGTGGGACCCCCCACTCTGAGTGTCCTCGCAGCCCACTTTGGGAGTCCTGGCCGCCCACTCCGGGGTGCCCATGCCTACCCTACCCGTGGCCCCCCCCCCCCCCCCCCCCCCCACTCCCCTTCCTAGAATTGCCACTCCAAGAACCCCCACCGCACCCCTCCAAGCTTCTACCGGGGCCCCCGGGTCCCCTTAGGGCACCCCCACCCCGGTGGGCTCCCCTCCCTCCGGGGTGCGGTCGTCGCCTCTTGGGCCTGGGAACCCCACCCCCCTGCGCTCGCCCCTCGGAGGGCGCCAACGCCACCCCGGGAAGGGGCCTCCGCAGCACCCTCTTGCTATGCCCCCCACCACCCCTCCTCTACCCCCTCCGAGAGCCCACCACCCACTTCTAGTTCCAGCCGCCCCCTTGGGGAGCCTGCCACCCACTTTGGGGGCCCGCAGCCCCTCGGAGGGGCCACCACAGAGGACACGGGCACCCCCTGCTCTCGTCACCTCCTCTGGGTGCCCTCATCGCCCCCGCTACCCCCTCTCCCTACACCGCAGCCTTATCGACTCCCCCACCGCCCCTCCCAGAGCCCCCCGCCCCTTCATTGAGCCCCCGACACCACCAACCCAGCCCCCTCCATGGGTCCCTGCCTCTTTAAGCACCCCCCTCCGGGCTGGCTGCCCTCCATGGCCCTCCCCCTTCACACTCCAGCCCACTTTGGGAGTCCTGGCCGCCCACCTCGGGGGTGCCCTTGCCGACCCTACCCGTGGCCCCCCCCCCCTCCCTCTCCCCCGCTCCCCTTCCTAGAATCGCCACTCCAAGGGCCCCCACCGCACCCCTCCAAGCTTCTACCAGTGGCCCCTGGGTCCCCCCTTAGGGCACCCCCACCCCTGGTGGGCTCCCCTCCTCCAGGTGCATCCGTCACCTCTCGCCTAGGGGCCCCACCCCCCGGTGCTCGCCCCTCAGAGGGCGCCAACGTCGCCCTGGAAGGGGCCTCCCCAGCACCCTCTTGCTATGCCCCCCACCACCCCTCCTCTACCCCCCTCCGAGAGCCCACCACCGACTTCTAGTTCCAGCCGCCCCCTTGGGGAGCCTACCACCCACTTTGGGGGTCCGTGGCCCCGGAGGGGCCACCACAGAGGACACGGGCACCCCCTGCTCTCGTCACCTCCTCTGGGTGCCCTCATCGCCCCCCGCTACCCCTCTCCCTACACCACCCCTTATCGACTCCCCCACCGCCCCCTCCCAGAGCCCCCCGCCCCTTCATTGAGCCCCGACACCACCTCCCCAGCCCCCTCCATGGGTCCCTGCCCCCCTCTAGGCACCCCCCTCCGGGCTGGTTGCCCTCCATGGCCCTCCCCCTCACACTCCTGGGGACCGCTACTGCCCCCTTTCAGGCACCCTTTGCCCCCTCCGACCACCTCCACCCCTCTTGACTGAGAGTGCCCTTGCCGCCTTTACCCCCGCCACCTCTGGGATACCCTACCCTCCTGAAGTCCCTACACCCTTTGGGGCCCCCCTCCCCCCCAATGGCCCCCCGGTAGCCCTCCTCCCCCAACGGTACTCCACCGCGAGCCTCCCCCTTCCTCGGCAGCACCTCCTCCACCACTTGCCCTACCACAACAGCTCCTCCTCCGCCCCCTATGGAGCCCACCCATCTATAACCCCACGTAGCCCACCCACCAACAACGCCCCCTTTCTAGGTAGGGGCTCCAGGAGCCAACCAGAGGGACCCCTCCATAGCCCCCTCCATCGCCCCATCAGGCGCCTGGCACACTCAACCTCCGAGTGCCGACTACGCCATGCCTCTTGGTGCCCACCACCCCTACGAGTGCCCCTCAAAGGAAATGGGCGCCCGCTGCCCCAGCAGCCTCGTCAGGGCTCCCCTGAGGCCAACGCCCCCCTCCGGGAGCCAGATACCCCCAGAGCGCCTTGCTCGGAGCCCCCTCGCCTCGCCCGTCCTAGCCCCAACTGCCCCCCTCCAGGTATCAGCCGCCCCCCTCCGGGTGCCACCTGCCCCCGCCCCCTCCAGGCTCCCCCGCCACCCCATCCTAGCTCTATCACTGCCCATTTAGGTCGCCCCTACAACCCCCTCCAGGTGCCATAGCTGCCCCCCTCTGGGTGCCCCCTCTGCCCCCCTCCGAGCGCCCCTGTAGCCCCCCTCCGGACGTATTTGCTACCCCCCTCAGGGCGCCCCCTACCTCTGGCCGCCATGCTTCGGGTGCCCCCCTCCGAGCGCCCTACCTCTTCCTGCAGCCCTCTTGGAGTCCCCTCGCCCCACCCCGTCCTCAGGGAGCCCCCACCCCTTCTGGGTGCCGCTCGCCTCCTACTCAGGGCACCCCCCTCCCCCTCCAAGCCCCCGCTGCCCCCTCTGAGGGCCCACTGCCCCTTACGGGAGCCCGCCGCAAAGGACATGACCACCCCCCGCCCCTATCACCCCCCCGGGGGGCCCCCGCAGCCCCCTCCACCCCCTCGGCCTCCGCCATTGCCACCCCCTCCGGGTGCCCCTTGTCCCCTCCCGGCGCCCTCCGTAGCCCGCCCTTAGGGGCCTACCGCCACCCCTTTAGGGGCCCGCCGCCCACCCCCTTCGGGGTCCTCCCTCGCCCCCCTCCGGGTGTCCACCCTGCCCCCTCCGGGCGCCCCCACACCCTACGAGCCCTACCTCCTACGCTGCCCCCCTGGGGGAGCCCCCCGCTCCCTCCGAGGCACCCCCCCGCCCGCCCCTTTTCGGGCATCCCCTCGGGCCCCCGTGGCCCCCGTAGCCCTCCGCCCCCAGCGGTACTCGGCTACTTGCCGACCCTTCCGCAACGGCACCCCCCTCTACCCTCTGCCTCCATGACAGCTCCCCCTCCGTCCCTTACGGAGCCCACCTGCCTCCATCCCCCACTGAACCCACCACCTTCGCCCCCCGTGAAGACACCACCATGCCCTATCCACCTCCACACCCTCCGTGGAGAGCCCCTGCCTCCACCCAGGGCCCCCCAATGAGCGCCCCCCCTTTGCCCTCCAGGGTGCCCCGCCGTGGAGCTATTGGTCTTCTTCCTCTCATCAACATTTTAAACACTTCAAACACACACTCAATCTCCTACAGTTCAGTGTTTTGGTAATGAAAACACATCATTTCATGCATATATCTCTAAAATATAAATTGTTGTCCTATACAGGAGTGACTTTATTGTTTTCTTATTTTATTTTTTTATTTTTTTATTTTTTTATAAAACATTATAACACCCCAGTCCTCCTTTTTGTATATCTTTCAACACTTAATCACTTACTCATTATGTACTTTTTAACTTCTATAATACCCTGTTCTTGTTCTTTAATTCAAAACATCTGTATTTTACTCTGAATCATATAGTCTTTCATTTAAAATCATAGGTAAGATCATTATTCTATGAAGCTTCAATTCATCCCTTGCTAAAAAAATAAATTCATCTCATGACCTCATCGTAGGTCTATATAGTCTTTCAAACTATGGTATTCTGTCCATCAATTCTTTCAATTATATAACTATTATTCAAATTCAGAAAATAATATCATTCATTTCATTAATTTTAAGCTAACTTGTTGTCCATTCAACAATGTTCTAGTCTTAAAGAATTATCACAAACACTAACGTCCTTGCTGTCTTACAGCAATAGAACTTCTTTCAAGCCTAAGGATCTCATGAACTGATTGCCCATCTAATCAATCCATTGAATAAAATACTTTGTCCATCATCACGAAACATCTACTAGCATTTCAGTCCACTAGTTTAAATAACATTGCTATTAATTCATTTTTTTTTTCCTACTTACTGTTCATTCAATTGTGGTTTCAGTATACACACTCATAAGTTCATTTCAGGGTACCATCCAATATTCTGTCCCGTAGTGTACATGTTAATTTCAATCCCTTTGCTATATGGTACTGTCCATCTCATGACTGAAAATTTCAGTCTTGAAGCCCACCATTCATTTTACCACATAATAAAACATTTCAGACCTTCATTAATTCAGTTTATGAAACATGAAACTTGGCTGTACATTCTTTAAGTAGTTCATCCCCCTTTTGATTTCATTTTACCCAAGCATATAAATCAGGTTAAGCTACTAACCTTTCTTTCTCTTTCTTCTTGTAGACCTCAAGGTTTATAGTAGTAGTTGTTGTAGATCATCAACTGCAACTGAAAGCTAGATTGTAGTTCTTCTTCCTCTGATGTGTAGCTCAGCTTCACCACCACAAAACCACCCTCTCTTCTTCACACTTCTTCACCTTGCTCACTGATTTTCTGCAACTGAGACTCCTCATGATTTTCGAATTTGAAAGAGAGCCCTTTTACCTTAATGAACAGCTCAGCTGCTCTCTTCCTCAGCTCAGCCCTTCACCCTCTCCCTCTACCAACCTTGCCTCATACACTGTCCTCTGAAATTGCTCCTCCCTCTTCATTTACTCCTTCCGTTGGATAGTTTTATTAAGGATTGTACTTACCTGGTGTTCTCTCTTTTCTTTCTTTTGCTTGCAGGTGGTCTAAAGATGCAACAGCTGCTGCTGTTCCTCCTTTCTGCTCCAACAGAAACTAGTAGGGTGGCCCTTCCTTTTGGGTTGCAGCTACACTACAACAGTACCCCCCTCACATTCTCACTCTCTTCCACCCTCCTTCCTCACTCAAGCTCCCTTTTCTACAATTGATTATCTTCTTTTCTTATTGCACAGAAATTTTTCCTCTTGCTGAAATCTCCTAAGGCATCAATTGTTCCCATCTCTTCTATGTATGAAAATGAAAAGAAGTGAACTGTTGGCCTAAGCTTCTGGTATATATATATATATATATATATATATAGCTGTACATCAGCTACTATTATCAATACAGAAATAAATAGTCCTTTTGGTTGGAACATGAAAACAAGCAGGTGTCAGCACCCTATTTTTGCCTGGCCTAGCCCGGACAAGTTCGAACCAAACTGGTTCAACCCATGTGCTTGAACTTTATGTTTGTTATATATATATATATATATATATATATATATATATATATAAAAGCAAGAGAGAGGAAGACACATAGAGAAAGAGAGGGGGAAGAGGGAGACAAGAGATCATGGAGAGGAAATGGAGGTGCTGCCACCTCTACCTCCTCTCCCATGCCCATTAACTACCCAACCACCTTACCTCCCTAAAATCTGCCTGATCAACTGACCACCTACATTCTCTCCCCCGAATATCGGGCCAATGGAGAGAGGTTGAGGGGGAGAGGAGGCCAAAAAGAAAGCTGAGGGAAAATAGTGAGTTACGGCTGAGTAAGAAGAGAGAAATGGGTTGGTGGTATGAAGAGGAAGAAGATGTAGCAGAGCCAGCAAAAGGAGGGCTGCGGCTAGGAGAATAGAGATGGAGAATAGAGATGAAGCCAAGAGAAGGAAGGAAGAAAGCAGCGGCGACAAGATGATTATTCCTGCTCGGTGCTTTACCTGTGGAAAGCATTAGATTTCATCATGATGGATTGATTTATTTGGAAGGATATGGAGATTCTATTGCAGATCGGAAGCTAGATTTATTTGAGGTTTTGGTCCATGGTTATGTGCTCTGAACCGATTGCTGAAGTTGTAGCTAAAACCGGAGGTAGTGATATTGTGAAGTTTGCTCACTTGTTTTGTTGTCATTGGTTGCCTAAATATATTGATGATGGAGTCAATCATGAATGTTGAAAGAATAAAGGAGACAAGACAAAATTGGTTTGTTAATTGTATAAGGCTAAGTATGATGCCTTTGTTCGGTGTAACCATGAAGAAGTATCTTAAATCTACTATTTATAAGCTGAAAAATTTCAAGCTAGTAGAATCTTCGTACTTGATCTCTTGGCCTTTGATCCCTTGGATGGACCTGCTGAATTTCATTTCATCCTATATGTGCAAGAGAAATCAAACACGGATGCATCATGGAACCTAGTATTTGAAGCTCAGAGTGCCACTTTTGTGGACCAATCAGGCTTCCTATATTGGCAGTCACTGGAGCTGAATTGCTTCTTTGGGTCTTCCCAAGAGAATCAACATGACTGCAGATTTATGTCTTGAGGAAAGCCTTGCTTCTTGAATCTGATCTTGTGGTTATCCATGATCAATGTATGACATTGATCTCCTTCCCGTTCTACTACATTTATCCTAGATGGCAAGAGACTGAAAATTAAGAACGAGGATGCGGAGATTCTTGGGGATCAATCAGGGGCACGTATCTTTGGTGGCAAGAAGCTGGATTTAGAGTGAGGACGTAGAGACTTTCGAGAATCGATCGGGTATTCTCCTTCCTTTATTTTAGTTGATCTCTATTCTTGCATTGTAATCTTGTTTGTATAATTGACACACTCCTGCGATGTGACTGCTTAGGGGTTCCAATAAGCCCGACCGTTGTGGGCCCATTTAGAATGAGCCCACCCAACCCTAGGATTGGATCCAAGAGTGTGGGAAATCGTTGTATAAAAAAAATGTATTAATGAAAAAGTGTGATTGGGTAAATGTATGCATAGGATTGGTGACCCGACGGACGGCCCACCTGGGTATCCCGAATGTGGGATATGAGAGAGATATTAGTGAACCTCGTGTGTGGGGAGCTGAGGCATTTGGCCTTTCCTGAGTGTTGCCACGCGTGTCCATGGCTCGTCGCCATGGGAACTATGCTTGACCTGATTCTGGAAAGACAGAGGTCTCGAGGGATACATAGGCTGCGAGGGAGTTTGGTCGCTCCACGCTCGGTCAAATTGAGGTGAGTTCCATGTATTATGGGATTACCTCAGCGAAGGGATTTCCCTGTGGAAGGGAATACCTCTACACCGGGATGTGTTCCACCATTGTGGGAGCATCTCATCCTTCGGATGTGTTCCAAGATTTTGGAAGCATCATTTTCACACACACACTAAAATTGAGGTAAGTTCCATGTATTATGGGATTACCTCAGTGAGGGGATTTCCTTATGATAGGGAATACCTCTACACTGAGATGGGTCCCATTGTTGTGGGGACATCTCTCACCATCGGATGTGTTCCATGATTATGGGAGCATCCATCGCTTGGGATGCGTTCCAATATTTTGGGAGCGTCCCTCTTCTTGCACACACCTAGTACATACACACCTACCCGAACTACGTTTGACTTGATTCCCACCGCACAGGGATACGTAGGCGGTCTGAGATTTTCCCAGACCTCGGTCATATGTTGTATATCATTTTTCTTTCTTTCTTTAGATGTATGATTATCTTTCATTAAATTCTTTAATTCATTTTGTGATTATTATCTTGTTTAATTTGTTTAATTTCAACTTATGCCATGCGTAGTTAGTAAAGAATTAGAGATCAAATTAGGATTTTCCCTTGTATCTTGTAGTTTAATTAGATAGCCCCAAGCGTTCATAAATTGTAGGAAAGGATAAGATTTAGGGAGACCGGTTCAACCGGGCAAATTGGGTGCCTAACACCTTCCCAACTCATAATTTGGCGTCTACCTGCCTTTGGTGAGACAAGTCGGCCATTCCATTTGCACGAGTCATTAGAGTTCCTCCATTGAGGGACATCATCCCAGGTCCTAGACCTTATCTAGGTGGCGACTCCAGTTTCTTACCCTCCACTGGCATGAGTGGATGAGATTTCAAGGCAAAAGTCTTTCGATCTCTTTTTGTGTGATTGAGTGTAGAAAATTTGAACATCTTAATTAAAATGTAAAATTTGAGGATAATTTCTATTTTCAAAAAATCCTTGGTCCTCACAGCAGGTATCATAATATGGTATGATACATCAACTTAAGTAACTCGTGTGATTAAGCCCCTTACCTTTTCGGAATGAAAGGCTTATCAAAGCAGAGCATGGGTTGAGCTTTTGGAACAAGTTCTTTTCTCAGCCTCCTGATCTCTTCTTCTTCTGCCAACTACAGGTCACAAAACAATGTTGGAAAATTATACATCAAATGAAACCAAATGGTGTTGTTATCACAATTCAATTTTATCTTTATCATTTACACATACCTTCTATTGTCTCTCTTTTTCTAGTCTATATTGCTCAATAAAGTTCAGTTTCTCAGCAACCTAGATATCAGAAATATTTTCTCTGAATGTTAGGGGAAAGAAATTACTCAAGTAATGTACAAAAGATGAATAAGCTAATAGAATTCTATATAGGATTGGTGTAGATACAGTCATTTCGACTTCACTGGGAATTTGATAGAACCATTAATGGATAATGGAGAGTATCAAACAAAAGCACTAAAAGTTGTGGCTAGCTATTGTCCACTGCACCGGACTTGTACTATTATGAAGAAAACATATTACAATTCCTTGTTTATCATTAGAAACTTACATGATGATCGAATTCAGCACATTCTACCGCCCTCAGATCACTATAAAGCCACAAGTCGATTGGGTTGGTGCTTTCTTTTACTAGAGGCTTCACCAAGCACTGTGATGTCATAAATCAGAAAATAGGTATCAGAAAACCTATACATATTATTAGCACATAGAGCATGCATGCAGGAAACCCAAGATTTCATATTCCTTTTTTCCCTTCTTGATAATTAAGAGTTACTTTGAGCACCAAAGAATCCGAAACTTGATTACTTAAAATTATGTGACCAAGGACGTATCTTTACCAGGATTCACCTTAATGTTACACCCAAGTTCCATTTTTCCCATCTCTTGATAAGAAACCATCATTAAATAATCACAATCTTGATTACTAAAAATCCATGACTAAGGTCATATATCCATACCAGGAATGACCTAGTTGGTAAATACAAAAAAACTCCCTGTTCAAGTGATTCCAGGTTACCAAATTTACAAAATTCTAGGATCTCTTTTAAAAAATAAAAAAACTATAAAATTAAATCCAGAAACTCCTAAATATGGGACTGCATGTGGTATATGGGACAAGATGCTGGATACATGTTCCCTAAAAAAAATCAGGAAAAAAATAATAATAAGCAGCAAATCTGTAGTATCATTGTCAAAAGACTTGGAAAAACACTTGACATCTATGAAGAATCCATCTAAATCATTTTGATAGAATTGTCAATTCAATTATTTGAGTTTCTTGATTACATCTGTGAACTGTATTCAATTTGTGGAAGATCTTAAAAAGAAAATATGGCAGTTTTCCTAACTAAAAAACTTTTGCCATCTTGCCATCATAGAACTAGAGAGTATCAAAACAGTAGATGCCAAAGCATTCATAATGTGCCAATGAAAGTGTATTACAGAAATAGATTGAGCACACATTCATCAATTCCAATTATAATTTTTCACTTTTAAGGGTGCATGTGAATGGAAAGCCTCACCTCTGGTTCATCTGTTGTCCATGGGAGGCCTTGTGCAATTGGAATACGCTGTCTTTCCTCCTCCATAATCATTTCTTGCACCTTCTTGAGAAACTCTTCTTCTTTAGACCTTCCTCTTTCCTGAAATGTGATAGCTCAGATTTATGTAATTTCACGATAGATGAAACCACGATGGAATTTTTTTTCCCAATTATAATGTCTTATTCAACAAAGACGAGCCTTAGTGTGACAGTAAAGTTGTCATATTGCAACCTGGTGGTCACGGTTTCAAAACATAGAAACAACCTCTCCGCGTTGAAGGGTAAGGCCTCGTACATTCTGCCCTTCCCCAAACATTGCAGTAGTGAGACGCCCTTTTATAATGTTTTATTAAACATAACTAGTATGCCATTCATACCTTTGAGAAGACAAAATAGTATTAATCTCAAGGTCACTGAATGTTTAGGGGTGAGATTACCAAATCTAGTGTAATTATTTTCCTATTTCAGCAATGAAAATGAAATAATCAATTCAAGTTTAAAGAATGAAAAGTTGGGGAAAGAGAAAATCTGACAATTTGAAATTAGGTGGTTATATACTGCAAACATGGCAAGACCCTTGGGCTAAAAAACAATGCTTCATTTTTCAGTTATGTCAAAATCAAATGTCTTAGGTTCTTATGTTATTCATGATGGTGGCTATTGATGGGTACCTCTGTTTTTAGTTTAAATGATATTGACTAGTCACTTTGAAATGCTGCTTCTTCCACTTTCTTCCACCAAGTGAGGCTGAGGACTCAGAGCTATGAAAATGCACAGATGTTTAGACTTTTGAAAGAAAAACAACTGATAAGAATAATGGTTATAGAAAACCCACTACTTTAATTGTTAAGTCAGAAGCAATGAATTTCTTACATTTTGCTTGCCTCTGCTCCTTCGGCCTCCCACTTCCTCAGATGTCCTGCTTGTGAAAGTAAAGCTTAACAATAAAAAAGGAAACAAATAAGAGTCAACAAATAAAAAGGGACCTCTATCGTTAGGTCCTAACTAACCTTCCTTGGCTGCTGTCCAATGACGAGGAGACCTTAGAATCCGAACCAAATTTCTCTGTAGTAAAGAACTGGTCTGATGGACTGAAAGAAGAAGAAGCTTCTATTTCAAAGGCCTTAGGTTGCAAACCTGGTAAAGCCCACTTCATCGACTTCCTAGCACCTTTTTTCTCTACCTCTTCATTCTCCTTTGCATCCTTGTGACTTGGAAATGATAGAATCTTCTCAGACGCTTTGGCCAAGTGCATAACTCTTCCAGAACCCGGTTTAGGAATACTGCTCCTGGCTTCTTCTAGCAATCTGTTCCTCCTCTTGATCTTCAAACTACCATTTTCTTCTGACAACTCCTCTAGATCCTAGTTAGTTTTTTTTTTTTTTGGCTAAAAGTCAAACATGTTCATTAATAATCAAATAATAAGAAGTACAAAGAAATCTCAAAAAGGTTGAACCCCACCTTCGGCATTGCCATCAGCAGCGTCCTCTTTGAGATTTAAAAAATTAAGAAAATCTAAATCTGGGCCTAAGTGATGCCTGGACATGACCCGTTATACGGTTGTTTGTCCAAGTAAATTTTGCCCCCTTAGATGGAAGAACATACAACAGAACCGAATCTAGGAAACAAGAAAATTCCGCTGCAGATACTTTACTAAAACTGTCTGATCCCCTTTTTCATGGGAAAAAAGGAAACAATTAAAATCCCCCATAACTATCCATGTTATCCTTGGCTTCCCCAGTGATCCAAGATCGTACCACATATCACTTCTCTTTGCTCTTAGGCACTGAGCGTGAACAAAGGTCATCAAATGAGTTACACCATCCATATCCACCGAAAATTTTAGATGCTGATCAAAGAAAAGGACAACTGTCGGCTCCCTTATTTCTACCTTCCACATTACTCATATAGTTGGGAACATGTTATTCCTCATATTGCATAAGAAACTTGTACAATATCCCAATATCTCCACTTTTGACTCTGCTAGACAGAGGAAGTCTAGAGAATGTTCTTGGAGCATATTTTTGATCACCAGTCTCATTTTGGGGTTCGAGACTCCCCTTGCATTTCAAAATAGAGTCTTCATTTGGAAACATTCTTTTTCTTTTTTTCCTTTTTTACCTTCTCTCCCTTCCAAGGTCTTCCAGGTACCCTAGTAACGGAGGTGAACTTACCTTCAGGCATATTGAGTAATGAATCAATCTCATCCACCTCTGTAAAAGTTACCTCTACCACCTTACCTTGCTGACTTAAGGTAATTCGACCTTCAACTGACCCTTTGCTTCTTTTAAAAGAGTTCCCTTGCTGCTCCATTGTACCAGTCCCACAAGCATCTCCAAATGGGGTTGTTGGGATAGGAGGTGTAATATTTACACCACCAATAACCACAGGGTGAGGACTTGAAACATCGTCACCCTATTGGTCCCTCAAATTCTGTCCCTCTATGTTACCAGATTCCTGCAATTCCGCCCCGAATCAATGATTTCGGATTCTATTGGACCGGTCAACTAGAAGGATTTTAGGTTTTCTTCAATTATGAGATAGCGTAGATCTTGGAATCACTAAAGCAAAAAATTTCTTCAATGTGAGCTGATCTATTGCTCGTTGCTTGAACTTTTGTCAAAATTAGTGATCATATACACAAGGAACTTGGTGTATTCTTGGTTTAGTTGAACAAAGAAGGTTAGATTTTGTCAACCTCACATTGCACCTTTGAGATTAGGCTAGTTGTTTTTAGGAAGTCATTAATAGTGATGAGGCTTTAGTGGGAGATACACAAAGAAGCATGACTATAATGGGATCATCAATGTTTCCTATTTAGGTTAGAAATAGCTGTTTTTGCTTACTTATTGTGTTCAACTTATTTTCATGGGTTCACAAACTAAACTAGTAAGGTTGTTTTTTCTTTTTCTAGGAAAGTTATTCATTACAAGGGTGAGTTAAAAGAGTTCTGAAGTGCATAATCCAAGACAAGAAGGTTGTTGGGATTCTAATGGATAGTTTGAATTTTTTTTTTTTTTTTTTTTTTTTTTTGGGTGAATAATATATATATGGGTCTAGCTTTGTGTCACCTACTTGGTGACAGAAGTGTTGCCACACTGATTCCTTTTAATGCACATTCATTGGGTATTATGAAAATCACAATATATTGGGTATTAATCATAATATATTGGGTATTACAGAAATCACCTACTTAGATTACAACTAGCTTTTCCCTATATATATATTGAGAGGAAAAGAAAAAATGTATAGAGCAAATACGAAGGGGAGCAGCAAGGAAAAACAAGGGGCCAAAACAGCCACAAACAAACAGTAGTGTTTAATGTTTAGACCCCAACAAGAGACCACATGGAGATTCATTAGACAGTCCAAGTGTGACAAAGTGAGATGGTTCTTTGAGTTGATCTTAGAAGCAATGGTGAATAAGATCTGATTCTATAAACGGGTCCAAATTGTTCATCTACGCATATTCCTTTTCCACCCGATAACAAAAAATTCTATTTTTTTTTTAATTCGAAATGCCAAAACAAACATCTAGTACTTAAGTATAAATAAAAAAAAAATCTAGTCCAAGATATAGTTTAGTAAACAACCATGGCCACAGCCACATGCTTTTGGGCTTTTTGGTTGTTTAATGATGATCATGAACTTCAAGTTTTCACATTGGAGGGAGATTTTCCACGGTTTTTTTTTTTTCCCGATGTGTGGGCTTGGAGGTAGGGGGATAAGATTGTTACTGGACTTTGATTATTTAATCTCTTACTAAAGGTGTAGAGAATCTAGACATTTAAAGGTTATCAGTTATCCTGAATAATACAAATCTTTTTTCTGACGTAGTTTCCTTGAATAATCCAGAGAGGAGATGTATGGTCGGCTTCACCAAGAATTCATGAAAACTATCATTTTAGTTTCTGGAAGGAACCTACCATTAAGGAAAAAACCAATTATTAGTGGCGTCTACAGAATTTGGCAACCATGGACACATCCTTTGCAAATGGTGTGATTTTGAAAGTCATATCTATTGAAAGAGACATCCTTATCTAAGAGTGTGGTTTGGAGAGGCACAATTTTTCCTTGGGATGCTTTATAAAAACATGTTGGTTTGGAGACACATACCCTTACTATGATATACCTTGAAAAGACATGTTCTCTTATATAAATAGAGGAAGGATAAGTCTTATAATGGACATAAGGATTTTAACTATATACTTGACTCTCTCTCTCTCTCTCTCTCTCTCTCTCTCTCTCTCTCTTGAAACACATATTGTGTGTATTCTCTTTTGTTTTTCGAAACACCGATTTTGCCGAAATTCAATTACCATCTTGCACATGTCCTAAGCAAAACTTTGACGTATTTGAAAGGGCGCATTAGAAGAGTGCACATTGATATTGGAAGCCTAGGCTGCTTTACCTTGGAGTCAGTTTTGCATTACAAATCCAGTTGCACCGTATGGGCAAATACTAGTGTAAGACCCGCACTCCGTAAATCCGGTCTAAACCTTGGTTTTGTATCGTAGCAGGTCTTTCGATCATCACCGGGCCAGACGGGACGAGCGGATGACAAACAGGTACGAAATCGAACCAAAGACGATCAAATCAACATGATTTTATGTTGACCGGTCGATGGTACCGGTCTTGGTACCGGTCGACCGGTCAGCTCTGCGCAGCTAAGTGCGGAGATCCGAAAGTTGACTTTTGCTGGTCCCACTTTCCTGATTTCGAATCCTAAGACTTTCCTAATCCTAATAGGGTTACTAAACCCTAATTTTAGCCTATAAATACACCCTTAAGCCTCCTCAAACCCTTTCCATTGTCTCTCACAAACCCTAGAGAAGAGAAGGAGGTTGGAAAGGAGAGGGAGCTAGGAAGAAGAAGGAGGTGCCGCCATTACCGTTCGACGACGCTCACGTTACGCCAGTCAACGGTAAGTGTTTTAACTATTCTTCTTATTCTATGACTCTAGGATAATTGTATGGGTGGATCAATACCATGCAAAGTAGGTATTGATCTAAAACCCTAAATAGGATATTAAACCCTAGGTTGCCGTCAAACCCTAGATTCGAGTTCCGAGATGATATTCATCGAAATAAGACTTGAATGAGTTGGGGATAACTCTAACTCAAAGAGTAGACTTAGAATGGATAGGGGAAACCCTGAAAATCCATGGAGATTGATCGACGGCAGTCAAAAAACCCAAAGTATGGTCTTCCGGAGACATACCGGTCGACTATACCGGTTGCACCCTGTGCGACCGGTATGTTGCCACCGGTACCTTCCGGGAAGCTGGTTTGTGGGGACCGACTGACCATACCGGTCGCCAGTCTTCCCCACAGAGCTACGACCTGTACATGCCACCGGTCAGCTCTGTGAGAGTATTTTGTAACCATGTTGGTTTTCAATCAACATGAAACCCTAAGAAAACTATTCTAATGAAACCTTAATAATATTGTAGGACTTTGTGACTTTCTGTTTGGATCTGGCAACATGGAACAAGCTATCAAACGAGCGTCAGGTCAGGGAATCTGACCTAAACCTAATAATTAATGGACAGTAAATCTTTGTTAATCACCTGAATATATATGATGTGATGTTTGTGCATATTCACATGCCATCCTTTACTTTCAGTTATTATTATTGTTCATGCATTGATAGGATGTGATTGTTAGGCATGTGATTGTTTTCATGAGTGTGTAGAGTGGGGCATGGAGCCTGGGATCATTCCTCACATTGACACTTTTGTAGTATTTTATCTTAACATGCTTGGTACTGGTGGGGCATCAGGGGAAGGTCGTGGTACGGTGGTCTCCGATGTTGATGCTGGCCTGGCCATGGTTATGTGGCACTGTGGTCTCCGAGGTCGACGCTGACTTGTCCACGATGCTTTAGTTCTATCTCTATGTCGTAGGGAGTTATGTTGGGATAGGGTCTACCTGCGTTATGTTTCTATCCTAGTGGGTTAGTTGCGGATAGGGCATCAGGGGAGGTACGGGGATACCTTAGCTCTATTTCTATGTCGTAGACGGTTGTGCTAGGATAGAGCGTACATTGATGACATATAGGATTAGTTAGTTGCGAGCCCAGTTTGCGAGCCCTGGCCAGTAGGGGCTTAGGTACTGGTATGGGTAGAGCATTAGGAGAGGTATGGGGATATCTTAGCTCTATCTCTATTCCATGATGGGTGCATGTGGGCCAATGGGGGTGTGATCCATGAGGTGCCACACACTTGTGTATAGAGGTGCGGGGGCCACCAAACCTTTCTATAGCACATTGCAAACTTAAACCATACCACAGCATAAAATGATTGTTACTCATGCATAATATTGTGAAACTGTCTGATTGTCTTACTGAGCTAAGTTGTGAGCTCACCCTTTGTGTACACATTATTTTTAGATGTTGATGCAGGATACACGATGGACGACTATATGAACGCTCCGGCGTATGGTGATGTTGCTGCTCTGGGTGTACAGGCAGGAGAGGATGAGCCTGACGCTTCATGCGAGTGCCCTTTCTGCGTGTACCTGTGATTGATTTTATTTATTTGTTTCAATTATTTTCCGTTGACTATTAAAGAGATGTAATGATATTATATTTTATGATTGGATTTGAATAATGTGATATTTTATTTAAATTATCAATAGATACTCAGTTCATTCTATTTAAAGACTTCCGCTGTATTATTTATATTCTGATTGTGGTTATGTGCAATGGTTTATATGAGTGGACACGGTCTATTCGAGATCTTGTTGTGAATCGTTGGTTCAATGACGGTTCACTCACACCATTCTGGTTGTATCAGAATTGGGGTGTGACAACTTGGTATCAGAGCTCTCGGGCTCTGTCCAACAGACCATGTTGCACTTAACTAAGTCGATGAACTGAGTTAGGAAAAATTTAAAAATCTTAATACAAACACACCCTAAGCATTGTTTGATACCTAAGATGGATTAAGAAAGAGAATAATGTACTATATTAAATGTGGAACTTAACATTTACACATGCACTAGTTAGGAAAAACCATGAAAACGTTTATTAAATAGAAAATGAGTATCAGATAAAATAGTGCTACAGGGTACAGTCCACAAACCGGACAGTTACCCTGTTATATAAACAGTCATAAGAAAAGAAAATAAAAAGGGACAATCATGGGGAAGGGGGCCTAGGAGGAATAGGGTCCTCTATGTCATAATCTCGCTCGTAAGCGACCCTAAGCCAGTGTACCTGGTCCTGTGTCACCCGTAGGCTACGATCCAGACGTCCCAACTCCTGACCCATCTCTCGCTGAGACTCTAGGATGACCCTCTGGGTGTTCCTGATCTCAGTAAACATACTCAACACCGGGTCTGGAGGGGGATGAGACGGTCCAGCAGTAGAGATAGATGGTGGTGCTGCAAATGTAGGCTGTGGAGCTGGCGCTGATACACCCTCTGCCCTATCATCATCATCATCATGCTCGGCCTCTGCTGCGTAGGCCGCATTGGCCACTGCTGCTGCGGCTGCTACCCTCCCAAGTGGGCGAGGGCGAGCCTCCAACTCGTCGTCGCTAACAGGCATATTAACCATCTGCATCCTCTGAATAGCATCCCAGTCAATGTCGGATGTCATGGTATCCTCAACAGTCACCTTGCCTCTCATGCTCACACCCAGGCGACGTAGAAGGAAGGTGATGAGACGACCGTATGGAAGGTTACTGGCCTGATCGGCCAGGGTCGCCTGATGCATGGTCCGGATGATGAGGTAAGGGAGAGATACCCGCTCCCCGGTGCAGACGCTGTAGGTGATGTACTGAGTGAGCTGAGATAACTCACTGTAGTGGCCGCTCTGGGGCATAATGTTGTGTTGGATGATGCGACTATAGACTCGAGCTAGGGGCTTCAGACTAGCCGCCTTCATAGGAGCCCCAGGATTTAGGATCTGCTCCGCTATCTCTCGGCGTAATTCCTCGCTAAGATAGCCCTTCACTTTTGGAGGGAAATACACTAGATCTCCATCATTTGGAACCCCTAGCAGGTCGGCCAACTGATGAGTGTTGAAGGAAATATGGACGCCCTTGACAAAACTGGAGATGCACAGGTCCCTACCCTGATTGGGATCGTTGACATCCCCATAATGCTACAGGTTAGCATAAAAATGCCTAACCAGGTTGGGACGAGTGGTATCTGTGTAGGAGATTACAGGCACCCACCCTAGTGCGTCAAAAGCTGCTCGCACATCGAATCTGTCCAACTGATCCAAGTTAACTCGCCGCCCAGATTCGATGTTTTTGCTATCAAACCAGGGGAAATGAGCTTGTGCCTCCAAGGAACGGAACCAATGCTCGTCGAGTTGTGGAGCTGGTGGCTAAGAAGCGCGCACGCTCGAGCCACGAGGACGTTTGCCAAGAGCACGTCGTGGAGCCATTAAATTGCAAAAACAAAAGAAAACAAGAAGAAAATGTTAAATTTTATCAAAATTTCGGCAGCATAACGACAATAATTTGGGAAAAAACCTCGAACTCACCCAAAAACTTGGGGAGGAGGACTTACGTAACCCCCACACTCTTCAACAAATCAATCACAGGAAATTACAGCAAGAAATTTCAGGAATTTAAGAAAAATCAAGAAATTTCAAAAAATTTTGAAAAACCTAGGTTAAAAAGTGTAAAAATTCGATTTTTATGAAAATCAATCGGTGGAACATCAAATTGGTTGAGGGCTTTTGCTCTTAGGGGTCCCTAAACCCTTTCTAAGCCGAAGGAAAAGAGTTCCTACGGTTGGAATCTCTCAATCAAAGAAAAACCTAGAATTCTACATAAAGACGATATGAAAAAGTTATAAAAACTTGAAAGAGAAGGAAGAGACCTACCTGGAGACGATGTTCTAAGCCTTGAATGGAAGAAATCGGCTTCTAAGGTCACCGGTCGAACTGTAGCAACTCAGAGTCCAGAGGAGAATCGCCACCGGAGGAGAGGAAAGAAAGAAAAGTGAGAAATTTCTCACTTTTCGCGATTTTAAAGCCCTTTCTGGGCATACCGGTCGCAACTTTTCTACAGAGTAGCGACCGGTATGTTGCAACCGATCAGCTATAAAACAGCCAGAAAAAAAAATCATGAAACATTTGAAATTTTTTGTAGATTTAAATTCTACCTTTCGACTGTTTCGCCTTACATTGTTCAAGACTAACACCACTACTATTATTTTCATTCTCATGTGTTATGTCTTCTTCTCAGATCCAAACAGAATAGTCTGAGATGGTGGGCGGAAACGGTCGTAGGGGTCGAAAGCGTCACCAGGCTAGGATGCGCCTCGAGGAAGAAGAACAGGTTGAACCAGGCCATGTTAGAGAGCCAAGCCCGGAAGTTGAAGAAGAACAGGTTCCAAGAGTACCGACAAATTTGCCTGGCCCACCTCACAGGAATTCTGAGACCATTGTTACAAACCTGGTCTATCAAATGCAAGCTCAGCAGAAAGAATTCCTGAGCGAGATATTGAAGATGTTCAGGCCACCGGGTTCTGTTCCCACTGGAGGTACGTCCGAGTCTGGAGGGAATAATACTACATAGCCGACGCATGGTAGTCCAGGGCCGATGGGCCAACCCCAGAATGTACCACCACCGCACCAGTTTTCGTCATCTTTTGCTTATCAGGGAGCATATCCGTATCCACCACCATGGTACGGAATGAATACACAGGAACAGCATGATCTGAGTCGGGTGGTGGACAGATTTTTAAAGTTGAAGCCTTCTTCATTCACAGGTAAGACAGGGAAACCATTGTGGCCAGCACAGTGGGTTGCAGAAATGGAGAAGAATTTTCGACTGATGACTTGTTCAGAGGATGAAAAGGTCCTGTTTGCCACTCATATGCTGAAGGAAGATGCGAATGCTTGGTGGAATTCTACACGGGCATATCTGGAAACGAAGCATACACAGGTGGATTGGGAAGCATTCAAAGTTTCCTTCTTCGATAAATACTTCCCGAAGAGTTTCAGGGATCAGATGGAGAGGGAGTTCCTCAATCTACAACAGTCTTAGTTGACTGTGGATGCTTACTAGCAGAGGTACGAGGAGTTATTTTTCTTCGCACCAGCAAGTATGCAAGAGGAAGAGACCAAGACACGTAGGTTCACCATGGGACTGCGTGGAGGCATCAGAGAGCATATATTGGGTCTGGACAAGAAAATTTACAATGAGGCTGTGTAGGTTGCGAGAGTGATAGAATCTAGTCAGAGGGACAGCTTCTTTGCACAGAACAGAGGAGTGAAGAGACCCGCTATTGAGAGTTCGGGTGGTGGTAACAATAGACCTTTCCGCCCATACAGGGCTCAGACCGCTACAGTGCCTGTAAGGAACAATACGACACCACCTGTGCCACAGTTCGCTGGACACAACCCGAACATTAAATGTTTCAACTGTCAGCAAGTGGATCATATTGCAAAGATCTGCACTCTACCTAGGAAGCAACCTCCCCAGCAAGGAAAAGTATATGCGGTCACTACCGAAGAAGCAGCCGCATCACCCGATGTGGTCACTGGTATGACTCTATCCCTTACTATTTGGCTTACTATTTTCATTGTGTGTATGCGCATGTAGAACTAAGGGTTAATAAAATTTCAAGAATTGTAAATGTAGCTGGTATACCTGCCAGAGTACTATTTGACTCTGGGGCCACGCACTCCTTTGTTTCTATTTCCTTTGGGAAGCAAATGGAGTTACCAATCAAGCACTTGAACCCAAGCTTGATAGTTCGCTCTCCTCTAGGAGTCGAAGTGGCTTTGACTGAATATTATGGACCATGTACAGTATGTATTGAGGGCCAAGACTTAGAAGCAAGTTTGGTGCTACTCGAGATGGCAGACTTTGATGTCATCTTGGGAATGGATTGACTAGGCCATCATTCAGCTATCCTATTATGTGGTGAAAGGAAGCTTGTGCTTACAGACAAAAAGGGAAAGGAGTATAGCTTCACTGGGATCAAGCTACCTAGGAAGCGGAAGCTGATCCTCTCCGCCCTAAAAGCTAAGCGATGCTTAGAGAAAGGGGGAGTGGGGTATCTAGTATCTGTAGTCGACATCACGACGGAGTCACACAAGATGGAAGATATAGATGTGGTTCGAGAGTTCCCAGATATATTTCCAGAGGAGCTTCCAGGTCTACCATCGGACAGGGCTACAGATTTTGTAATAGACCTTATGCCAGGTTCGGCGCCGGTGTCTAAAGCACCATACAAGATGGCCCCTACTGAGTTAAAGGAGTTGAAGACCCAACTACAAGAATTGTTAGATAAGGGTTTCATACGACCTAGCATATTGCCTTGGGGAGCACCTGTATTATTTGTCAAGAAGAAAGACGGAAGTGTAAGACTATGCATTGACTATCGTGAACTGAACAAGTTGACGATCAAGAATCGGTATCCTTTGCCTAGAATTGATGATCTATTCGATCAATTGCAGGGTGCAAAGGTTTTCTCGAAGATTGATCTCTAATCGGGGTATCACCAACTGAAGATCAAGGCCGGAGATATTTCGAAGACTGCTTTCAGGACGAGGTATGGGCATTATGAGTTTCTAGTTATGTCATTCGGGTTGACCAACGCCCCAGCGTCGTTCATGGAACTGATGAACCGAGTGTTTCATGATATGTTGGATACTTCGGTCATCGTATTCATCGATGACATATTGGTCTACTCAAAGGACATGGAGGCTCATACAACACACTTAAGAGCAGCCCTACAACGACTAAGACAAGAGAAGCTTTATGCTAAGTTCAAGAAGTGCGAGTTTTGGCTGAAGGAAGTGGCTTTCTTGGGCCATGTAGTATCTAAAGACGATATCGAGGTTGATCCAAGTAAGATAGCTGCTATAGTAGGATGGGAAGCACCAAAATCTGTTATGGAGATTCGTAGTTTCCTTGGGTTGGCTGGTTATTATAGAAGGTTCGTGGAAGACTACTCCAGGATCGCTGTTCCACTCACCAGATTGACCAAGAAGAGGGAGAAATTCATATGGACAGATGAGTGCGAGAAGTGTTTCCAGACTTTGAAGTCAAGACTAGTCTCTGCACCTATCTTGACCATCCCAGAACCAAGCGTACCGTTTACTTTATATACGGATGCTTCAGGGTTGGGTATCGGGTGTGTATTGATGCAAAGAGAACAGGTGATTGCTTATGCATCAAGACAGTTAAAAGAGCATGAAAAGAACTATCCTACGCATGATTTGGAGTTAGCAGCAGTTATACATGCAATCAAGACTTGGAGATGCTACTTGTACGGTGAGAAGTTTCAGATTAAGTCAGATCACAAGAGCTTAACATATCTTTTCACTCAGAAGGATCTGAATATGAGACAGAGGAGATGGCTGGAGTTATTAAAAGTTTATGATTGTGACATCCAGTATCATCCAGGTAAAACAAATGTTGTGGCTGACACCTTAAGCAGAAAGTGGGAATCGAAACCTGAGGCCGGGCCAAGTACAAATGCTGCATTGTGTGTTGCAGCCTCAAGTTCAATTGAAGGCGAAGAAGAGTATATAATAGAGACTGCAGAAGATCCAATCGAACAAGGCTTAATTCATAAGTTCACCATGATGTTCGCAGCTTTGAAGATCTCACCGGATCTAGTTGATGAAGTCAAAATAGCAATCTTACAGGATCCACATCTCAAGACAGTGCAAGAAGACTTAGAGAAGGGTACGAGCAATTCTGACTTTACCTTGGATTCAGACAAGGTACTCAGGTATCGCGGACGGTTATGTATACCTAAGAGTGAAGACTGCAATATCAGAGATCGAGTTATGACTGAAGCTCACTACACTCCATATTCGGTACATCCAGGAAGTACCAAAATGTACCATGATTTAAGAAGACTATATTGGTGGAGGGGTATGAAAGCAGATATAGCTCGTTTCGTGTTCCAATGTCTGAATTGTCAACAAGTTAAAGCAGAAAGGCAAAGACCCACAGGTTTACTACAGCCATTACCAGAACCTACATAGAAGTGGGATTGTATCACCATGGATTTCGTCACCGGTCTACCTTTGACACTAAGGTCAGTGGATGCAGTTTGGGTTATAGTCGACCGACTCACCAAGACAGCTCAATTTATTACGGTCAGACCTCAGTATACCATGGAGAAGCTGGCCAAGTTATATGTTGATAATATAGTCAGACTTCATGGCGTCCCAGAGAGTATAGTATCTGATAGAGATCCTCGTTTTACATCAAAGTTCTGGGAAGGATTACAGAAAGCTATGGGAACAAAGTTGAAGTTCAGTAGAGCTTTTCACCCTCAAACGGACGGACAGTCAGAACAAACTATTCAAATTTTAGAAGATATGCTCCGAGCTTGTGCATTAGATTTCAAGGGAGCTTGGGACAAGAAGCTATCACTTATCGAGTTTGCTTATAACAACAGCTATCAGGCTACAATTCAGATGGCCCCATATAAAGCACTATATGGGAAAAAGTGTCGAACACCTCTGTTATGGAACGAAGTGGGAGAAAGAAGAATTGTAGGACCAGAGTTTGTTGAAGAAACTTGTCGAGTGATTGATCAGGTCAAAGAAAGAGTAAAGACAGCTCAAGTTCGACAGAAGCACTATGCGGATAATCGACGTCGAGATCTGGAGTTTGTAGTGGGTGACAAAGTATTCTTGAAGATATCATCGGTGCGAGGTCTGAAACGGTTTGCTAAGAAGGGAAAGCTATGCCCCAAGTATGTGGGATCATATGAGATATTGGCTAGACGGGGTAATGTAGCATATCAATTGGCTCAACCGCCATCTATGTCAAGTGTTCATGATGTGTTCCATGTATCATTGTTGAAGAAGTATGTCAGAGACTCATCGCACATCTTGACAGCAGACCCCCTAGACTTGACTGAAGACTTAACATTCGAAGTGGTGCTTGAGATGCTCAAGCCGAAAGGTACAGCAACTTCGAACCAAGGATATCCATTATGTGAAGGTGCATTGGAGAAGCCAAAATGTCAAAGAAATTACTTAGGAAGAGGAGAGTGCAATGAGGAAGGAGTATCCTAGTCTTTTCGACGATCAAGGTACGTTCAAAGTTCGAGACCGAAATTTATTTTAAGGGTGGGGGAGTTGTGAGACCTACATGCAAATTTCGGGACAAAATTCTTTTAAGGGTGGGGGAGTTGTAAGACCCGTACTCCGTAAACCCGGTCTAAACCTTGGTTTTGTGTCGTAGCAGGTTTTTCGATCATCACCGGGCCAGACGGGATGAGCGGATGACAAACAGGTACGAAATCGGACCAAAGACGATCAAATCAACATGATTTTATGTTGACCGGTCGATGGTACCGGTCTTGGTACCGGTCGACTGGTCAGCTCTGCGCAGCTAAGTGCGGAGATCCAGAAGTTGACTTCTGCGGGTCCCATTTTCTGATTTCGAATCCTAAGACTTTCCTAATCCTAATAGGGTTACTAAACCCTAATTTTAGCCTATAAATACACCCTTAAGCCTCCTCAAACCCTTTCCATTGTCTCTCATAAACCCTAGAGAAGAGAAGGAGGTTGGAAAGGAGAGGGAGCTAGGAAGAAGAAGGAGGTGCCGCCATTACCGTTCGACGACGCTCACGTTACGCCAGTCAACGGTAAGTGTTTTAACTATTCTTCTTACTCTATGACTCTAGGATAATTGTATGGGTGGATCAATACCATGCAAAGTAGGTATTGATCTAAAACCCTAAATTGGATATTAAACCCTAGGTTGCCATCAAACCCTAGATTCGAGTTCCGAGATGATATTCATCGAAATAAGACTTGAATGAGTTGGGGATAACTCTAACTCAAAGAGTAGACTTAGAATGGATAGGGGAAACCCTGAAAATCCATGGAGATTGATCGACGGCAGTCAAAAAACCCAAAGTATGGTCTTCCGGAGACATACCGGTCGACTATACCGGTTGCACCCTGTGCGACCGGTATGTTGCCACCGGTACCTTTCGGGAGGCTGGTTTGTGGGGATCGACTGACCATACCGGTCGCCAGTCTTCCCCACAGAGCTGCGACCGGTACATGCCACCATTCAGCTCTGTGAGAGTATTTTGTAACCATGTTGGTTTTCGACCAACATGAAACCCTAAGAAAACTATTCTAATGAAACCTTAATAATATTGTAGGAGTTTGTGACTTTCCGTTTGGATCTTGCGACGTGGAGCAAGCTATCAAACGAGCGTCAGGTAAGAGAATCTGACCTAAACCTAATAATTAATGGACAGTAAATCTTTGTTAATCACCTGAATATATATGATGTGATGTTTGTGCATATTCACATACCATCCTTTGCTTTCAGTTATTATTATTGTTCATGCATTGATAGGATGTGATTGTTAGGCATGTGATTGTTTTCGTGAGTGTGTGGAGTGGGGCATGGAGCCTGGGATCATTCCTCACACTGACACTTTTTGTAGTATTCTATCTTAACATGCTTGGTACGGGTGGGGCATCAGGGGAAGGTCGTGGTACGGTGGTCTCCGATGTTGATGCTGGCCTGGCCATGGTTATGTGGCACTGTGGTCTCCGAGGACGACGCTGGCTTGTCCACAATGCTTTAGCTCTATCTCTATGCCGTAGGGAGTTATGTTGGGATAGGGTCTACCTGCGTTATGTTTCTATCCTAGTGGGTTAGTTGCGGATAGGGCATCAGGGGAGGTACGGGGATACCTTAGCTCTATCTCTATGCCGTAGACGACTGTGCTGGGATAGAGCGTACATTGATGACATATAGGATTAGTTAGTTGCGAACCCAGTTTGCGAATCCTGTCCAGTAGGGGCTTAGGTACTGGTATGGGTAGAGCATCAGGGGAGGTATGGGGATATCTTAGCTCTATCTCTATTCCATGATGAGTGCATGTGGGCAATGGGGGTGTGATCCATGAGGTGCCACACACTCGTGTATAGAGGTGCGGGGGCCACCAAACCTTTCTATAGCACATTGCAAATTTAAACCAGACCACAGCATAAAATGATTGTTACTCATGCATAATATTGTGAAACTGTCTGATTGTCTTACTGAGCTAAGTTGTGAGCTTACCCTTTGTGTACACATTGTTTTTAGATGTTGATGCAGGATACATGGTGGACGACTATATGAACGCTCCGGCGTATGGTGATGTTGCTGCTCTGGGTGTACAGGCAGGAGAGGATGAGCATGACGCTTCATGCGAGTGCCCTTTCTGCGTGTACCTGTGATTGATTTTATTATTTGTTTCAATTATTTTCGGTTGACTATTAAAGAGATGTAATTATATTATATTTTATGATTGGATTTGAATAATGGGATATTTTATTTAAATTATCAATAGATACTCAGTTCATTCTATTTAAAGACTTCCGCTGTATTATTTATATTCTGATTGTGGTTATGTGCAATGGTTTGTATGAGTGGACACGGTCTATTCGAGATCCTGGTGTGAACCGTTGGTTCAATGACGGTTCATTCACACCATTCTGGTTTGATCAGAATTGGGGTGTGACAACTAGCTTTAGAATAGTGCCGATTGTGATACAATTCAACCTTAATTACCATCTTGAGTGATTCTCGTTACGGTCTTCATTTTTTTATTTTTTTGGCAAAAGATCAGAAAAAAAAATCCATTAAAAACAAAGAAACAAGGAAAAATAAAAACATTTACAAAAAAGAATTTACACTCAAGAAGAAAACCCCACCTTCGGCATTACTGTCTTCATTAATAGATCATTGGATGCATTAACAGATAAGTAGTTCTCATTTAAAGTTCTGTCCTTATATTTTACAACATACATACCGTGCTTTTTTTTTTTTCCCTTTCTTCCTAACAAACACACAAATTAAAACACTTTCTCAGTCTCTTGGCATGTTTGTCTGTAACAATTTATACATACCTGGCTATTTTTTTCCCCTCTTCCAAATAAACACACAAAACACCTTCTTAATCTTTTCATGTGTTTTTCTTTGACAATTTACACAATCCTTGCTATTTATTTTCTCTTTTCCAAACAAACGCTCAAAACATGTGGTTAGATCATTTGATCCATGTGCTTCCAAACGCATCCATGTAATGCATATAATAATTATGTTTATTATTGATTAAATATAAAAACATTTTTAAAATAATTAAAAAATTAATAATAATTGAGGACCGAATCTAGGACATCTCTTCTTCAAATTTGGATTTCCATTTTATTCTCTCTCTCTCTCTCTCTCAAGTGATCAGTTATTGGTTCTTGTATTTTCATTTTCTTCGTTAGTATATAAGATTATAATATGTCTCGCTAACTTAGAATCTCCTCCACTATTTTTTATCGAAATTTTCTTTTTGACACCGATTCGATATCAATGACACTGGGGCTCAGCGTCAGTCCTATCAGCACAACCCACTCAACCCTACCAACCGAAATACCAAATATACACCCTCCCTCCCTCCCCCTCTTTTATATTATGATTCCCATGACAATCCAATGAAAGCACACAAAAAGAAATTGATGGCCCAAGGTCTCATGTAGAAAGACCCTTCTTTATTACAACCCAAGTCATATATATGAGAAATATATTTTAACAATTAACTAGAAAAGTTTCTTTATTATCCAAATCAGATTATCGTGAACGAATTTCTACCACAAAAAAGAAAATAAAATATTACAAGACATTAAGAGAAGAGTCCACCTGCACATTCATGAACACCCTACGAAAATCATTACCATCCATATTCAATAGATCCCACACTCCGTGATGGATCCCATGGTGGCTTCACAAAATTGGTTGTTGCCATGAAAAGTTAATAGATATGGAATTTTCTTGAATAACCCAAATCAGATTGCCAGAATTCATTTGTATTATGTTTTTACTATTTGTTTGTACCCATTCTCAACGCGATGCGATAGATGAGAGAAGGACTAAGGATATGTGGGCCATTTTTATGTTGTACCGTTGGCTGTGTTGTATGAGTTTGGATCTTTTCCTATTTGGGGCTGGATTTTATTTGATGCATAAACTAATACATTGGTATGATTACCGAATGAATTCCAACCATTAGATCACAACAAAAGAAAATCTTTTTCGGATTGGTGGACACCCTTGGAATCATCCTAATGAAACAAATGGGTATTTGTTGATTTGCATTTCATGATATACACCCCTTCCGCTTACTCACAAGTGTCAACCATCAAGTGATCCTACGTCCTAATTAATCCTTATCCATTTTCTTAGCCCCACCGTCCAAGGCAGTTTATTTCTTGTGTAAAATAATCCATTTTGGCGTGATTTTATTTTATTTATTGGGCTAAGGATCTGGAAAAGAATATATTAAAAGAAAATTAAGAATACAATACTTTCAACCAGGTAAGCCTTGGTAGAAGAAAGGAAAAAGACTACACGATCCTATAATAAAGAGAATCTCCATTTTTGACATTGCCATTGACAGTAGAGGATCCGAAAATGAAAGGATTCTTACAAAAAAATGAACATTGAACTTCCCAATGTTTGATAATCTTGAGAAAATTTTTTATTTCGCACAATGATCAGCAACAAGATTAGCCAATCTAAATTTGATAATCTTGAGAAAAATTCCAATTTCACACAATGATCAGCAACAAGATTAGCCTCCCTAAATTTGATAATCTTGAGAAAAATTCCAATTTGCATGATGTTCAGCAACAAGATTAACCTCCCTAAAGTAGTGATTAATTTTCAATTGAATAGTGACATAAAATTAAGAAGCATAACACCTTCGTTGAAGGAAATCACAAGAAACAAAACCTTAATGATACCAACCACATATGATGTTGTGAAAAACGTCCATAAGAACCTCCACCAAATGACATTTCCAACGTAGTTTCTTGAGTCTTAAAAGTCTCCAAAAGATGATACCATCTTAGAAAACCCACTCCATTTGACTATGAAGGGAACAAAGATGTAGACAGCAATTAATGGTGAAGAATAAAGTGACATCATCACCTTACTGAATTGTCTATTTCACATTCTCTCACTTGAAGGTTAATTTTTAAATAGTCTTTACAGCTCCAATTTGTCCAATTGTCACCACTCATTTGGTAACTGTAGGCCCAAGAGAAGTTTTACACCATATGAACTTCTCCCTTGCAATAAGTTTCGTCAATGTATCCGTTACGTTGTCGTCGGTGTAAATATTTTGCAGCGAGATTACTCCATCTTCCAGCACGTGATAAAAAAAGTAATACTTTACATAAATCTGCTTGGTACGAGAGTGAAATATGTTAGACTTATGTGGGCTTAATTAATTATCTAAACCAGTTATTTAGTGTGACTCTAACTAATACGGTAGAATCGATTTGATTTTGTTCATCACATGGTATGAGATAGGTTTGGTAACCCTAATTCTATTATGGGAAGAGTATTAGGGTTAGAGTAGTATTTTATAAATACAGGGTTAGAATCCCCACAGTCATAGTCAGTCAAATTCTCTCTGCACCTATTAGCAAGAGACATCAGGATATTCTCTGGAGGCTGTGGAAGACTATAATTGAAGGATTTCGATCAAAGCTTGGAGCATCTTGGAGCATAGAGTAAATCAGCATTCACAAACAAGTATGTCTTTATGATTCATGTATTATGACACCATTGTGTTCTATGGTACATGTATGGATTAGGATGGGTTTGGTTGAAACCCTAATCATAAACATCTAACAGTTGAATCAGAGCAAACTATACAGACCTAGAATCGATGGTTTATGAATATAATGACATACTTAATTGTTTTGAGATTGAGATTTTTTTTTCTCTCCATTTCAAACAGATTTGTCAAAGATTCGTCTTTTGTCAAACCATACGATATCGAAATATAGTTATATTATATATCAAATCGAAAGGCGAGACCAGACGATCACGGTGAAACAAAAATCGCCAAAATTCAATGCCAAACGCGCTCTCACTCGCTGTCGAAAGTGAAGAGTAAGATTCACTCTCCAAGGAAGAATTTAAAAAAAAAAAAAAAATTCTGACGGCGTTGACCTTGTCATTGTCGGGTCAACTCGAAACCCTAACAGTTTCTGCCATGAGTTAACTTGGTCCGAGTCGACGACGAAAAGGCCCACCCATTTGGCACGTGTGGGTTACATGTATGACCCAAAAATCGACCCAGTAACTCGAAGTTTGACCCATTTACCCGAACCGATAACCCGATATTCTGACCTGAATATCCAAAATTTGAATCAGATTGGGTCAGTGGCTAGACCGATGAACCGATTTGATGGTTCATCCTAGACAGGCGAGGTGGTTTGGTGTGAAGGAAACTTAAAAAAAAGATTGAAAAAGGATATATTTGGTTCAGTTCGAGTCGAGCTGAACCTGGCCAAATCGGCACAGACCAAACCGACCGACCCTGACAGGCTTATAAGGGTCTGTTTGGCTTCTATTTTTTATAAAACGACATTAAACCATGGTTGTGGGAGCTAGGAAGGTCGGATTGACCTTCGATTTGTTCCATTAGATTCTATTTTTTATGCTCTTCAATCTGATATATATTTTGATATATTTAGATACATTGAAAATTTTGTTATTATAGAAAAATTCCCTATAAGGATCCAATTTGTAGTTTTTATGCTGATTTTTTTAAAAATTTATTATACCAAATTGATTGTTAAGATATTGTGCATGGTTATTTAAATGTTTAGACCTGTAAAATTGTATTAATAAAATAATCATGGTATCCCACAAGTGTTGCATATTGGGATTTGTTCATATCATTGTAGAACTTGGTGTGACCACTAAAATGATAACTTTGTTTCTTTATGATGTATTCAAATTCAAGGGTCTGTGTTTATAAATCTTTCAGAATGACAGTGTTCATCCAAAGGTGATTTTGTCCAAGTTTATTCAAATTAGAATTTGTAGCTATTGTGTAAGAATTTTGGTGTGACCATCAAAGTAGCAATCTTGATTCTATTATAATATGCTAAAATCCAATATTTGTGCATTTACAAGCTACAGTAAGAAAGTAGAGTGCTCACCCAAAAGCAATACTGACATAATTAATTCTCATTTTTATGGATGCAGCAAGGAGCGGTACTGTCCACTCAAAGGTTGTGTTGTCAAAGATTATAAGGAATCTATGTACATGGTTAAAGGATCTTGGGTTTCATCCACCCAAAGGTGATGAGATTTTTAAGTTATTATCTCTTCATAATTATTACACAGTTATCGAGAAGATCGATGCATACTTTGTCCCAAAGGATGAGTGTGTAACCTGGTTGACTCTCATAGAGATGATTTACCTGCATATGTTTAAATTGTAGGCATTTTACTTGATGTGAATTAATCATGTGTGTCTCATTGTTTGAGTGACATTATTTTGAATTGTTATCATGATTATTAATTCACAAAGAAATAATATGAAAAGATTTGAAACTAATCCTAAGATTACTTGACCTAAATATATTTTTTTGAGAAATGTTCTCTGCCTATGTAGTATTTTTTCCATGATGTCTTATGTAATAGCATTTAGATGAAATTATTATAAAGGGATTATCTGAGAAAAATCCAAAGAGAAATTTTAATATTTCTAGAAAGGGACAAAAATATAGTTTAATGACTTAGCTCTCTAAATACTAGTTTTGGTAGGTAATGGTAATGTGAGAGAGAAGTGAAACTTGAATAAGTTTAACTTTATTTGCTTAAAAGAAGAACCTAAATATTATTAAATAATCTTAGGACTTAGTAAATAGTGAGTTGTTGTCTATGGACAACAAAGTGTCAGGACTAGTAGATTTTCTAAAGGGCTTGAGTAGTTTCATAGGTTAGGTTCAAACCAGTGATACAAGATATAATGTGGCCCATATGGCAGAGTGTGAACAATTAAATAAAACTACACATGTAGTAAAGAATTAACTAAGGAAAGGATTTATGATGAATTAATCTATAATGGTAAAATCGGACAGTGTTGGAAAATGAAAAGGTTATAGGACTAAGTAAAATTGTTCATGGTTGAAATAATTAATTTTATTAAAGTCTTGAGCAGCCAAATATCTGGGAATCAATAGGAGTCTCTTGATATGCTTAATCAGTGGGAGACTCTTTATGTTTATATTATGATGTTGTTTGTTTGTATTGAATTATTTTGCTCATGGTTTGATGAGCATAGTTCTGTAACCATGGTTTTGTTTATTTTAGCATTGTATTGTTGTTATTTTTTTCACTTAGTTATATGTGTTTGACATGTCAAAGAATTTAGATAATATTTAGCCGTTGTAACAAGGTAGTCTTCAATCGAGGTTATTGAGATAAAATTTAGCTAAAGAATACAAGGCAGTGTCTATCCAGAAGGTACAAAGCAGTATTTAGCCAAGGGATAAAGGTGGTATCTAGCCAAAGTATGATATTATATTTTTTAGATTATTTAAATATTATGTTTTATTATCCATATAGGTTTTGGGGTATTTTGATTAAGGTTCTTTAATCAAGTTTGGACTCACATGCGAGTTTATTTTCATGCATTATCTCAGATAATTCATATATTGAGTATAAATCTATTGTGGCTAACAGAAGGTTGTACACTATATATTGAAGTGTATTCTGCACTGTTGCTCACATTGGTAGGCTTGATGGATGGATCAAAGTTAGTGATGATTTAGTGTAAGACCCGCATTCCATGAACCCGATCTAAACCTTTAATTAATGTCGTAACAAGTCTTTCAATCATCACCGGACTAGACGGGACGAGCAAATGACAATCAGGTATGAAATCGGACCAATTGGACCAATTCAGGTATGAAAAGTTAGATACCGATCGATGGTACCGGTCTTGGTACAGGTCGATGGTCGAGCGGTATGGCCTGCGCAGCATGGATCCGAAAATGGATCTCTGCGGGTCCCACTTTTCAAATTTCGAATCGAAGGACTTTCCTAATGTTATGAGGTTTCCTAAACTTAACCCTAGCCTATATAAAGACCCTTAAACCTCCTAAAACCTCTTCCATTGATTCTCACAAACCCTAGAGAGGAGAAAGAGGCTGAAGAAGGAGAAGAAGCTAGGAAGGAGAGGGAAGAGTCGCCATTGCCGTTCGACGAAGAACACATTTCCGCAAGTCAACGGTAAGTGCTTAAACCTTCCTCTACATTAAGTATTCTAGGATGGTTAGTTATAATTTGATCAATACCATGCAAAGCACGTATTGATTTAAACCCTATTTTGCCGACAAACCTTAATCTAGTCGGTATACCCTAGATTCAAGTTCTAAGTCGAAGATCATCGAGGCTAGGGCTTAATGGAGTTGGAAACAACTCGAACTCAATGCTCAGACCTAGGATGTGTAGGAGAAACCCTAGGATCAATAGAGGTATTGATCTAATCTCGTTGGTTTTTTTACCAACGTAAACCCTAAGAGAACTATTTTAACTAAACCCTAATATCGTGTAGGACCTTGTGATAGCAAGTTTGGACCTTGTGATGCGGAGCAAGATATCAATCAAGCGTCAGGTAAGGGAATCGGACCTAAACCCTAATAATTTAATAAATAGTAAATTGTTGCTAATAACCATGATTCTATGGTATGATGTTTGTACATACTCGCATGTCATCTTTTACTTTCAATTATTATTATTGTTCATGCATACTCGCTATGCTAGGATGTGACTGTTAGACATGTGATTATTTTTGTTGGTGTGTGGAATGGGAAGGATTGGAGGTCTGGGATCATTCCTCACACTAGCACCTTTCGTATTGTTCTGTCTTAGCATGCTTGGTGCAGGTAGGATATCAGGGAGAGGAAGTGGCACTGTGGCCTCCAACCTGACCACTAGACTCTAGCTCTATCTCTATGTCGTAAGGAGCTGCGCTGGGACAGGGCCTACTGTGATAACATATAGGATTGGTTAGTTGCGAGTCCAGTTTGCAAGCCCTCGCCAATAGGGGCTTACGTGTTGGTATGGGTAGAGTATTAGGGGAGGTGTTGGCGGTATTTGATCCGGACACCTTAACTCTATCTCTATTCCATGATAGGGTGCATGTAGGACGACAGTGGTGTTTGATCCATTGGACGGCTTCACACACTCGTATATAGAGGTGTGGTGGCCGTCAATCCTTTCTATAGCACATTGTAAACTTAAAATCAGACCATGATGTGAATGTTACTCATGCATATGTTTGTTGCATTGTTTGATTGTCTTACTGAGCTAAGTTGTGAGCTCACCCTTGTGTATACACTATTTTTAGATGTTGATGCAGGTTACACGATGGATGATTACATGAATGCTCTAACTTACGGAGACATGGCTGCTTTAGACGTGCAAGCAAGAAAGGACGAGCATGATGCTTCATGTGAGTGCCCTTTCTGCGTGTACCTCTAAGAATTGATTTAATTTGTTTTAATTATTTTCAGTTAGAGATACAGTTGATGTAAGGATATTTATCTATGTTTTGGTATTTGAATAATTAGATATTTTATTAAATTTATCAATAGATCACTCAGTTCATTTTATTTAAAGACTTCCATTGTATTTTATTATACTCTGATTATGGTTATGTGCATTGGTTTGTATGAGTGGACACGGTCTTATTGAGATCCTGGTGTGAACCGTTGGTTCAGTGATGGTTCACTCACACTTCTGATTCAGTCAGAATTGGGGTGTGACGACTTGGTATCAGAGCTCTTAGGCTCTGTCCAACAGACCATATTTGTAATTAACTGAGTCGATGAACTGAGATAGGAAGAACTAAAAGCTTTAATAAAAATGCACCTTAAACACTTATTTGATGCCTGAGGCTAAATACTAAAGAGCATAATGTATTGTATTAAAAATAAGAACCTAATAAACAGACATGCTCTAGTTAGGAGACTATAATCACAAGCAAGAATGATCATAAATTTCAATAACAAGTAAGAAGAAAGATCGTATTAGAGAATAAAGCATAAAGCAAATTGAGAATAATTATAAAAGAAGATAAAACTATACTCCTGTGTGACGTAGAAACTCAGAGTAAGATCCACCACACGCTGATCCATTACCCGTTGATCATTAAAAAGATGTTGCAACTTAACCCCACCACTATCTGGGTCAAGAACGGATAATGAAAACTCATCTGAGTAGATGTTAAATAATGATAATCAGATTGGAGCAAATCAAAGGAGGTGAACAACCAGACCACTCCAGCCAATCTACCTGGACTACCAAGTGCCTTGGCTACGATTGTAATAAACTTGACCTGACAAAATACAAAAACAACAAGTAG